>NW_018151748.1:173967-184888 GCF_900067755.1 Pogona vitticeps
AGCTTCCCTAGACATCTTTCTTGCATCAACACATTTCCCAAAGCTTTCCAAGAGGGCTCATTGGGAAGGAAAGGATAAAAACTCAACTCCAGACAATAAATCAGTCACAGTATTCCTAAATAAGATCCTTAAAAATTATCTTTAATAGAGGCGAAATATGAACAGATGATAAAAGTGACAGGAGCAAGTAAAATTGCATAGAAGAAAACTATGCACATAATATGTTTTAAATATAAACTCATAACATTCTCTGTCCTAAAAATTGACAAACCAAACTTATTTCGGCTATGGTTAAGACAGATTAGCAGTAGTAGACAATGGAAGTACATACTTGACTCAAAGTGTAAGCAATATGCAAATTATGAAAATCAATAGACCCGTCAGCTTCAATGGTTTGTCGCCCTGATGGTGCACTGTCCTGAAAATAACCATTCCACAACCTCATTCCGCATTAATAGTCAATTGTTAAAATGAGAGGTATGTCAAAGAATCCATATACACTCCTACCCACAGCTGTTATTTACACAGTTTCAAACCGACGTGCTATGGAATAATGTGTTTACATGATTTGGAAAAGAAAAGCAAGTACAACGTTTTCTTCTTTGTTGAATTTAGTCATAAAAATATTCTCTTTTTAAACTTTTGTATAAAAGTAAAATATACATTTGATTCCAATCACGTTATAGAAATGCCATTGAAACAATAATTTAATCAAAGATAAATATGCCCTCAGATAATTCAGCTGTATTCCAATGACAATAGAGGCTGGAGAAGGAAAACTCAGAAAAACAGTAAATCATATATAGGGCTAGAACAACTAATTAACATAGATATTAACAGGATTTTCCCCTATTACATTTAGAGTAAATCCTTAAACTCATTACGTTTCTTTGAAAAAATAAAGACATCCTCTCTTCTCATCATACATGTTTCCAACCTTACTGATGCTTCATTAAGCATCCAGAGATAGAAAAGGAGAAAGGGATATAAGAAGTTACAAATATACGTATTCCAATTTGTCAAGTTACATAAACACAGTGGTTAATTCTGATTAACAGCTAGGTATATTTTAGGAACACAGAAAAATAAATGCCCCATATATTTTGGGGGGGGGTTCTTTTTTTTTTAAAGCAACCTGTCTTGAAATGAAAATCTCATTTTAAAAAAAGACTGACAGTGTCAATTCAACAACGCCAATGTCAGTACTAATTGGTCATAAATTTGCACGGTCCTTTAAAATGGAAGATACAGTTTCATGTTGAATGGGGGTTCTTTCTTGTGATTGCCAACAATACCACAGAAATTGCATACAAAAATGCTGAGTTCTCTAAAAGTCTCTTTATGCCACTGTTACATCTACACAGCACCTTGAATCCACACTTTCCAGCTTTGTGGGCAAAATTTCTTAACAGTTACTTTAAATGGTACAAAAAATGTAAAAATTCCTTTGTGGAAGGTTTCAGGGTTTGCATTGCCTAATATCTGAATTGTGATTTGACCAAAGGCCCCCTTGGTTACTTCTGTATTATTTTAAATTGTAAACCCTGTCTTAGATCATATGGGTGATACAGCTTTACTAAAACAAATTAAATAGCCAACATCCCTCAAATAATGAATGACATTATGATTGTATTTAAACAAGACTAGAGAACAGAAAGGAATGGTGATACAGTACTGCCTCACCTACTTCTTGCCCTCAAGGTATAAATAAGAACTAAATGGTTCAAGTTAGAATACTGCCAGTGTTGTAATTACTGATCTGTGTGCTAAGTGCTTTATTCATATGAATGACTAAATAAACAAGACAGGGCTTTAAAAACAAATAAACAAACATAATTTTTGGAAGCCAAGATTATTAACAAAGGACTCAACTGATCAATCTTAATTCTTTGAATTCTAGGATCAAATATGTTGCAGCCTGGGTAACTACTGCCTGTCTCAGATTTATCCATTACTGAAATAAAAAGCCTGGTCTATATAAAAAGCAGATATCACAGAAAAACATTTCCTGAACTGTATCCTTCAGTCAGAGACTAAGGAATCACATGGTTGAATGCTCCCTCAAATTTATTAAAATAAAAACTGTCCTGCATAAAGTACACGTAAACTATGGCCTAGTTCTCACAGAAAGGTGTCTTTCAAACTATAGCTGGGGGTTATATGATAAAACATTTAACCATTAAAAAAACATTCTGCCTGTGAAAACCAAATATTTCTAAATAAAATTCAAATTACAAATCCCTGTTTGCATGGAATCATAGATTTAATCCAGGTCACTATGAAAGAGATAGGAGCATATGAAACATGGTTTTCTCACAGGGTGCTGAGAATTCCTTGAATTAAGAAAGATGACCAGAGAAGTAAGAACATAAGTACTAAAGGGAATGAATGGATGGAATGAGTGAATAGCAAAAAATGTGAAAAGCACATGAAATCCAAAAAGATAAATCTGGTCATATAATGAGAAACAAATTATTAGAGCTGATCATTCAAGGTAAAATACATGGGGGGAAAAGTTCAAGAAGAAGATCTTACTGGATGAAAAACTGAAAACATTAGTTTGGATGCACCATAACGTCACTATTTAGACCCACTGCATCCAAAACCAGAATAGGTATGGTTTCATCCAACTCCTACTAGAAGAGCATCAAGAAGAGAATTTTGAAATCACTCTGTTGTATAAGCCCTCACTTGCAGCCTGAAGTGGTACAATCTAGACACAGCTTTACTACTCAGTGAAAACTAGACCTAGATACCACAGAGGATTCCAGCATAGCTGCCTCCAAGTCACTGTATACACATAGCATTTTTTGTTGTTTTAACCGAGTGAAACTCAAAATATCCACTCAACACCATTTCTCACCTGCAGACTGAAGTAGGACAGTTCAGGAACAGTTTCACCACTCCATCTACTGTTAATGCGGACCAGGTCAAGTCAACCAATGTTGGATGAAAATCCACTGAAACCAGTAACACCCATCCCCTAATTCTTGTCTCATTTTTCACTGAACAAGCTTTATTGCTTAAAACTATAGGCCGTCACAATATACCATTTTAAGAAAAGGAGAGTATGTTGGGGGGGGGGGACAGTCTGTCTGAAATCCAGCAGTAAGTTGCAACTAAAATAGTCCCATTGAATCAGTAGAGACTGGGTGAGTCGACTCCTCCAAAAATTCCACTGATTCAGTGGGTCTACTCTAGTTGTGGCTTGCTACTAGACTTCATCCAGTTGTTCATAACATGAATATATGAATCTTATCAGAGCTAAGAGTGATCAATAGAATCCTGTTTAGTTTAAAATTGGTCTTTCTAATTCTAAAATTAATACTGATGCAGTGCAGCTTTATTGATCTCTACATCCTCTCCTTTTATAAGAAACATACATCATTAGCCTTGCTCCTTACACATGTAATGTACCATTATTTTTCAGAATCTCCTGTAAATGTCACATCTTTGGGAAACAGATGAGATTATCACGTTTCTACACATTCTTTATGAAAACTTTACTGTTCATAAAATATACTCTTGATAACTGCAAGGGACCTGCGATTTCTCTCTCTTACATTGTTCAGATGGCAAAGAGTTATCCCAAGGTACTGTATTTGATACCTGAGGCAGAAAATCCAAAACACACCTCCACCCCACTAAGCCAAATGGAAATGAATGGGAGCTGTGCAAGAGCAGCTCTTGTGCATCTCTTCTTCACTTCCATGAGGTTCACATAGGGGAACTTCTCAATGAATTGTGCTTCAAGTCAGACTTGTCCCCAACTCTACCGTCCTTAATGGCATGTATAATTCACTGCCTAAGGTGGCCACCATCTTCTCATGGCAAGGCCTCTCTTTTTTTTAAGATTAAGGAAACTTCGCTCAGTTCCAGGCCTTGTAAAACTTGCCATTTAAATAAACAAGCTTGAACTTTACAATTGCTGGATTTTAATGAATTGAATTGACACAATGTTACAAATCACAAGAATAGATCAACACTGAAAAGACATTATACCGCAGTTATCAGTATGCCCCAAATCTACATGGCTTCTTCTTGCTGTACTTTGATTGACCATGTCCCTTTTTAGCCTATAACTACCGGGGCAAACTCGCACATGGATTTTTTTCAGGGACTTTCAATGGCATAAAGGAAAATTTAAAACCAAAACCTAAGCCATATCAGGCAGTTATTTAGTGCACCTTCAGGCCTACAAAGACATTTCAGCACATATAGTGCAAAGCCATGAGTCTGATTAAAGGGGAGGAGAAATACATGCCTATACTACATGAGTTTATTCCCTGTTCTCCATATTTACCTAGTTCCTTTGTCAAGAACTATAAATGAATAAGCAATTGTCATAATCCCCAAGACAGCCCCCCCACGCTGAGCCCTAAAGATTTACCCAACCCTGCCAAAAGCAAAAGGGGGCGGCATAAATCGAACCACTACATGCAGTACTTTCTCGTAAACATGCAGAATAAGGATCAGTCCAGCAGATAAACTAAGTTGTGGGTAATCTAACCAGTCAGCACGCAAACTCACCACGCTGCCCGACTTAGGCCTCATCCTCTCTCATGTGGCACCTTCTGATCAGTGACCTCACATGGCACTGGTGAGGTAACTGAATTGCAGCTTTCAAGCCAGTTTCACGCAGGATTAACTTTCCTAAATTTTGACATTTGAGGAAGTCTAGCACTTCGGTAAAGAAAAGGATAACTAAATGGCCAATACTTCCTTTCTCAAAGATATAATGCCCTTACCCCAGTAATCTTTTGCAATCAGTATTGAAAAGATCCACCTACCCTTTACAAATACCTCCCATCCTTCTGAATCACTGAAGTCTCCAAACTGTGCCTTTCTGTGCATTGGGCATGTCAGATCCCTGCAAAACTGCAGAATTAATGTTCTTGTTTTCATTTTGAAAAGTCATGTAAGTGTAGCTATTGAAAGACAGATATCAGGGATTAGATGAAGGCCTAGAATCAATGCAGTGAAGAAAAAGAGAGCAAATGATAGTAAATGAAGTCTAGGGGAGAGGGAAACCTTCAATTGCAATGTTTTTTTAAAAAAAACTGTATTGGTTAAAATTGACTTCTTAACTTCTGTGACTTGCAGTATCAGGCTTATCTGCAAAGAATTTCTTCTCTCAGAAATCGCTGTAACTTCCAGCAGCCCACAAAAGTAGGTGAATTAATACAGTGGGTAGGAGAGTTTCATGAGGATCCAATATTAAAATTCATGAACCTCTGGAAGGTTGGGACAAGGTGAAACCCCCAGGTGTTTGGCTGGAAAAGCAGACACCTCTGAAAAGAGTCCAAGAAATTCAAGTTGGCCAACAGTACAGCTAGCTAATCTGGCTCCCTGCACTATTACAATTACAGATCGTCTGGGGACAGGCTGCCAAAGAGCCTTCCCTGGGAAGGGAATGGCCAACCTGCCATCTACTCCCCAACAGCATGGACAGCAGTGAAATTTCTAGAAACAATCTGGAACAATTATGTTGCATTCTGCATAAACACATGATTGCAACCTATTCGGCAAAGGCAAAGTCTAAGTTGTGATGTCACCCTACTGTGTAGGATGGAAGCACAAGGGAAATTTAGGCATGAATGAGTGCTGGTGGTCTTTGCCCACTTCTTCTGCCTCTTTGTACACTGTCTTTCTCCCTGGTTCTTTATGCAATGCCTGCATTTGGAACAGCAGAGTTCTGATATTGTCTGACTGACTCATCCATGACTGCTCAGGATCAGCTCTTTTCAGAGAGGCACTTTCAGCAGTTCAGTGGCTGTAAAGATAAAGGCACTAAGCAACTACCTAAAATCAATTGGTTGAGTATCTTCAGTGAATCCTAGGGCAGTACAAAAATCTCTAAGGCTCAAACAATGGCTGCAAAAGAATGGGGGGTTACAATTTGGATGCATATAATAGATAAGTTTTGTTTTACATTCTAAGAATGCACCAAAAGGCATGCTTCTGCACCTTTTTTCTGCTCTAAGAGATACAGAATATTTAGGCATTGCAATATATAAATTGGGCTTCTTAATTTTCCTTATAATTTTCCCTTTAAGGGATGAGATATGTTACTTTCCAACAAGGCCTGGACAGAAGCCAACTCATTTCCCTGTACAATGCAGGAAAACTGTCAAATCTCTCTTGGCCCTCAATTCCAACAAGCAATGTTAGTTTTTTCTTTGTTTTTTTTAATTTGTTACTGAGATCATGCATTAATTAATTCTGAGTTGTGCCTTAGTCAAATAGGCCATAATGCTGAATATTTTAACATGCTTTGATCTTCAAAAATTATTGTTCCCATTTGACTAACATACGCACTTAAATACAGTACTTTAAGTTACTAATTGGATACTTAATAAATAAAAACCAGTGCACTTTTGGTGAATGCAAATTGAAATAAAAGGGACTATTTTAAAGAAGGGTGATTCAAATAAAAGCTTATCCCTTATTGTCTGAGGTAATGTTCCAGGCATGCAGTTATAAAATAGATAGTATCAAAGTCAAACATGCTTATATTAAATTCTATTGTGCTGTCTTGCAACAAAGGAGCTAAAAAGGTTTGCATCCAGTTCTGGAGGAGGGGGTAAAAAAGTACATTGAAACCATCTGCACTTAAGAAACCTTAGCAGCATTGCAGATGTTCTGTCTCCCCCAGCCTCCTACCCCATACAGAATAATTCTTCAATTTTAAGAGCACAAACAAAATGACCTGGCATATTTTATAAGGTGCTGTGTATGGATTGGTAGATCAGAACTACAAAACTTTTTGCAAAGGAAGGAAATATTATATGTATGTCAGTCTAAAGAATGGCAAATACTTACTGCACATTACTGCTAAATACTGTTTGGATGCATTTTCTTGGATGCATTGTGCAGGGGGCTTGTAGGGTTCCCCCCCCCCCGGAATCCATGCATATTTTAAATATTTGTAAGAGTCCTCCTGAATTGATTTTTTTAAAAAAAAAAATTAAGTTAAAGAACCGAAAGTAATGAAAAATTGCGTAGTGGTAGAAGCATACAATTCTTATACATAACTTAGTTGACCCAAAGAGTTATAATTAACTATTCATACAACTGGAAAATATCCTTTTAAAATAAAATCAAAAAGTGTGAATATCTTTCATGGATCGTGAAAGCTTCTTGAATCGCTGAGCAAAAATTCGCAATGCAACAATGCATTTACGAGGTAAAGCATTCAAAGACTATTCATAAAACATCTACAAAGTGTGACTGCCAGTCACTTACAGTCTCCAAGCTGCCAGAATTATTTTTCTTTACACTGTGTTTTTAAACATCAGTCAGCAGCTTGCTTTTATTAACACAGTTTTGGTTGGCTATAGTGTATTTGCCAGTTCTCAGGTTTGCCTCTCTAAAATTGTCTATGCTATTATTCATATCCTCTTCAATTTCCATGTACTCAGATTTGCTGATTGTGGACGAGCTACGGCGACTCAGATCACTGTCAGATGCTAAATTAGGAGAGCTAACTTTAAGCAACTGAGCCTGTTCTTCCCCTTCTGTTTCTCGGTGGTAGAAGTAGTTGAAGTTGGACACAATGACAGGTACAGGCAGGGCAATTGTCAGCACACCAGCGATGGCACACAAGGAGCCCACGATTTTGCCTCCAATTGTCACAGGGTACATGTCACCATATCCCACAGTGGTCATGGATACCACTGCCCACCAGAAAGCATCGGGGATGCTGTCGAAATATGTCCCAGGCTCTTCAGCTTCAGCAAAATACACCGCACTGGAGAACAGAATCACCCCAATGAAGAGGAAAAAAATTAGCAAACCTAACTCTCTCATGCTTGCTTTGAGTGTCTGTCCCAGGATCTGGAGGCCCTTAGAATGCCTGGAGAGTTTGAAGATTCTAAAGACTCTTACCAGTCTGATGACTCGCAGGATAGCCAGAGAGGTAGCCTGCTCCCCCTTTTGAGGCCCCTCCTGTTCAGCCATCTCTGTGCCCAGAGTGATGAAGTAAGGGATGATGGCCACAATGTCAATGAAGTTCATGATGTTCTTGAAAAACTCAGCTTTACTGGGACAGGCAAAAAAGCGCACCACCAGCTCAAAAGAAAACCAAATGATGCACAGGGTCTCCACCACAAAAAAGGGGTCAGTAAAGATATTGGCCTTGTAAAATGTGGTGGAGTTGTCGCTGCGGTTTTGAGGTCCTGCATAGTCTCTTTCCTGCTCCTTCAATACTGGCAAAGTCTCCAGACAAAAGATCACTATGGAAATTAAGATCACCATGACAGAAACTATGGCAATGACCCGGGCTGGCCCAGAACTCTCGGGATATTCGAAAAGAAGCCATAGCTGACGCTGGTATTCCTTCTCAGGCAGCGGTCGCTCTTCCTCTTTGATGAACCCTTCATCTTCCCGGAATTTCTCCATTGCCTCCTCTCCCAGTTCATAGAACTTGATCTCCTCAGAAAACATATCTAATGGCACATTAACTGGCCTGCGAAGCCGCCCTCCAGACTGATAGTAATAGAGGATGGCATCAAAGCTGGGACGGTTCCGATCGAAAAAGTATTCATTCCTCAGTGGGTCAAAGTACCGCATGCGTTTTTTTGGATTACCCAGCAATGTGTTGGGAAACTGGGCAAGCGTTTTTAGCTGGGTCTCAAACCTCAGGCCAGCAATGTTGATGACAACCCTCTCACAGCATTCATGGTCATCATGAGCACCAGGCCGATAACTGTCCTGAGGGTGGCCTGGAAGAGCAGATGCTTCATCTATGATATCCCCAGCCATCACAGTCATGGTGGGAAAGGGGCGGGAGAAACAGGAAAAGAAGAAGATGGGACAGGATGAGATGAGATGAGGCAGGAGGCAGAAGGAGAAAAGCTCCCAAATAAAGAGACCTCAGAGCGGAAGAGTGAATAATGGAGAACTTAAAAGGGTGCTGGATGTAGAAGTGGAATGAATTACAACATGGGCTCAGAAGGGAGATGAGTCTTGGTATGGACAGCTCAAAAAGAAGGAAATCAAAGGATGGAGAATGGATACCAAGGCTGGAAAATTTAAGATAAAAGAAACAGGAGGGGGTTGAAAGGTGCCCAGGCTGGGGGGGGAGGGAAGTACTGGGTGCTGATCATTTGGATGGATGGATGGATGGATGGATGGATGGATGGATGGATGGATGGATGGGAAGGAAGGAAGGAAGGAAGGAAGGAAGGAAGGAAGGAAGGAAGGAAGGGGCAAACTTTGTACTGTATCTGGTTGCGCTCAACAACAAAGGGATGGCTAGGGTCTTTGAGCACACAGGTTGAGAATCGCCTTCTTAGCTTCTCTCTTTTAACACAGCTCCTCTGTTTTCCTCCAGGCTATGACCATGCTGCTGCTGCTGCTGCTGCCACTGCTGCTGTTGGTCCTGTTGTATTGCGGCTACCGTCACACACTTTCCCTCAATAAAAATAAATAAATAAATAAATGTAGTAGCTGGGACGAGACTGCTTGAAATGTCGACTCAGCAACATCCAATGACTTCCCACTTGTTCTGGACTAGCCCCTTCCTCTTTATTTATTTATTTTCTAAGTAATAAAGCTCATTTCAGAGGCAACTGCCAGATACTGTAAAGGGATAAGAAGCATATTCATTAAAAAAAAAACCTCTCCCTTCTCACTCTCTCTTTCTCTGTCTCTTATACACACACACATAGCAAAATGCAAGAACCATGATACTTCTTCCCATTCCAGTGACATTACATATCATGCAGTTCTGTCCAGAATCAAATCCAACACATCCCTTCAAGTCAGTTAACAGACTCCTACACGTATATGTACTTTTTCTTCTTTTTTAAAAATTACCGCACCCACAAAGTCCCATGTCCCTGCACATCATAACTTCTACACCTTTGCTTAAGGGGGACTTTCTGCGTTTCACATACTGTATATAACTAACTGCTTTACAGTTCCGGTCCTATCTATATTTTCCTTGGTGTCCCACGCTGAGTTTCGTGGGCCTGACACAACCTGAAAAATACCCACAGGAATGTCAGTCTTCAAATCATGTACAATAAGTTAATGGAAGGAGCATACCTGTGAGCTTTCACAAGAGCAGGAAAAGCCAGGTAAGCCACCCCTTAAAACTTCTTGGGGGGGAGGGAGGGGGGTCTCTTACACTCTGGCACCGTTTGACCGAACCGATTGGAAATGAAAAGAAGCGGACCCTGGTGCCTGGGAAAGCTACACCGGCTTCTTGGACATCCCTCCCTCTGACACCCAAGCATCAGTTGCGGGAAAACGGCAAACTTGGTTACCGAGGTGGCTTCTCGCTTACCTACCGCCGTGGACCCGTCCGGTTGGTGCAGCAGCGCTCAGAAGAAGCTAAGCTCCGGGCGGAATGCGTCAAGGCGAAGCGAAGCGCCTTGCGGTAGCGGAGGGAGCAGCACCACCACCAGCACCACCACCGGCAGCAGAACCATCCAAAGCGCAGCAGCAGAAAGTCACCCGCCGCCGCCGCCGCCTCCAGCACCCCACTCAATAATCATCTACAGATCGCTTTACACGCCTGCCTGCGAGATGCTGAAATATTCATACACCGCCAGGTTTCCGCTGTGGGAGGAAAGGGGGAAGCTCGCCAAGGCGTGAAGGCGAAAGACGGCGGGTGTCCCTTCCGCGTGTCCAAAGCGCAAGCCAGCCGGCGAGAGGAGAGCGGGTGGGCTTGGAAGGGCGTCCTTCTCTTTTTGGCTGCCCCCCTTTCTTCCCCCCCTCCTGTCCTCCCCGCCCCGCGACTGCACCTCTTCCTCCTCAAGGCCGGCTCAGGCCGAGGCGCTGCTCCAGCCGCACCTGGGGCTCCTCACAGCTGCTCGGGCTAAAGGGGCGGCGGCGGCGGCAGCAGCAGCAGCAGCCGGGCCAGGAGGCGGCGGCGGCGGCGGCGGCAGAGGATGCGAAGTGCGGGCGGCCCGGG
>NW_018151748.1:191298-204263 GCF_900067755.1 Pogona vitticeps
AGAAATGGCTAAACAATTATATAAAGAAAATCTGTATAAAATGTTTTAGATAACATCTATTATGTGTTAGGAACCTATTCAGTTGTTACTGGTATAAAATACAAAGTTCATTGGTTAAATCACCTCAAAATTATATAAATTTGGAACTGGAATTAATTTTATTAGGTATATTATTAGAGGATTTTGAGAATATGGTATACTATGAGAGCAATATTATGATAGTAGCTGATATTGTATAGTAAAATACACACATGAATAGTTTAAATGTTTAAAAACATATAAAGTTTGAAGGGACAACTAAGAAGACACCAAGGGAAAAAACAAATAGTTATAAGTAACCTATGTAACACAATGTTCAATGTTTAACAAGCATGAATTGAATGTAGATAGATTGAAAAACTAATCAAATGGTTTTAAAAAAAAGAATGATGGAAGAATATGACAGAATATCCAGAACCTCTAAGAAGAAAATGAATTCTATTTTCCTAATCATTTCCAAAAATGAATTGTGTAGACTTGTGTAATCCAGGTGTTCCAGAAGAGCAGTGCAAGAATGGTTATTAAAGATTGAAGATCACTTTGTTATTGTTTAGTCGTTAAGTTGTGTCTGACTCTTCATGACCCCATGGACCAGAGCACGCCAGGCCCTCCTGTCTTCCACTGCCTCCTGGAGTTTGGTCAAATTCATCCTGGTAGCTTTGATGACACTGTCCAACCATCTCATCCTCTGTCAATCCCTTCTCCTCTTGCCTTCACACTTTCCCAACATCAGGGTCTTTTCCAGGGAGTCTTCTCTTCTCATGAGATGGCCAAAGTATTGGAGCCTCAGCTGAAGGATCTGTCAGGGTTGATTTCCTTCAGAATGGATAGGTTTGTTCTCCTTGAGCTCCAGGGGACTGCCAAGAGCCTCCTCCAGCACCACAATTCAAAAGCATCAAATCTTTGGCGGCCAGCCTTCTTTATGGTCCAGTTTTGACTATGCGGACTTTTGTCTCTGCTGTCTCTGTGATGTCTCTGCTTTTTAAGATGCTGTCAAGGTTTGTCATTGCTTTCCTCCCAAGAAGCAGGCGTCTTTTAATTTTGTGGCTGCTGTCACCATCTGCAGTGATCATGGAGCCCAAGAAAGTAAAATCTGTCACTGCCTCCATATCTTCCCCTTCTATTTGCCAGGAGGTGATGGAACCAGTGGCCATGATCTTGGTTTTTTGATGTTGAGCTTCAGACCATTTTTTGCGCTCTCCTCTTTCACCCTCATTAAGATGTTCTTTAATTCCTCCTCACTTTCTGCCATCAGTGTGGTATCATCTGCATATCTGAGGTTGTTGATATTTCTTTCAGCAATCTTAATTCCATTTTGGGATTCCTCCAGTCCAGCCTTTCTCATGATGTATTCTGCATATAAGTTAAATAAGCAGGGAGATAATATACAGCCTTGTCGTACCCCTTTCCCAATTTTGAAACAATCAATTGTTCCATATCCAGTTCTAACTGTTCCTTCCTGTCCCCCATTTAGATTTCTGAGGAGGTAGATAAGGTGGTCAAGCAATCCTATTTCTTTAAGAACTTGCCATAGTTTGCTGTGGTCCACAAAATTAAAGGCTTTTGCGTAGTCATTAAGGCAGAAGTAGATGTTTTTTCTGGAACTCTCTGGCTTTCTCCATAATTCAGTGCATGTTAGCAATTTGGTCTGTAGTTCCTCTGCTCCTTCGAAATCCAGCATGTGCTTCTGGAAGTTCTCAGTCCACATACTGCTGAAGCCTACCTTGGAGGATTTTGAGCATAATCTTGCTAGTGTGTGAAATGAGTGCAATTGTATGGTAGTTGGAGCATTCTTTGGCACTTCCCTTCTTTTGGATTGGGATATAGACTGATATTTTCCAATCCTCTGGCCACTACTGTGTTTTCCAAACTTGCTGGAATATTAAATTTAGGACCTTAACAGCATCATATTTTAATATTTTAAATAGTTCCACTGGAATGCCATCCCCTCCACTGGCCTTGTTGTTAGCCATGCTTTCTAAGGCCCACTTGACTTCACTCTCCAGCATGTCTGGCTCAGGGTCAGTAACCACACTATCTTGGTTGTCCAGGCCATCCACATCTTTCTGGTATAATTCCTTTGTGTATTCTTGCCACTTCTTCTTGATGTCTTCTGCTTCTGTTAGGTCCCTCCCATTGTTGTCCTTTATCACGCCCATCTTTGCACAAAATGTTCCTTTAATATCTCCATTTTTCTCATTTTCCATATCCTCCTCCATTCTTCTTCATTTATTCTTTTCCCAATATCTTGTTCCCACACCAATTTCAATCCTTCTTTCTCCCTTTCTTCTTCCTCTAAATGAAGAAGTGAATATTTGTAAGGCCTCGTTGGACAGCCACTTTGCTTTCTTGCATTTCCTTTTCTTTGGGATGGTTTTCGTTGCTGCCTCCTGTACAATGTTACGGGCCTCTATCCAAAGTTCTTCAGGCACTCTGTCCACCAAATCTAGTTTCTTAAATCTGTTCTTCACTTCCACTGTGTATTCATAAGGGATTTGGTTTAGATTATACCTGACTAGCCCAGTGATTTTTCCTACTTTCTTCAGTTTAAGCTTGAGTTTTGCTATAAGAAGCTGATGATCAGAGCCACAATCAGCTCCAGGTCTTGTTTTTGCTGACTGTATAGAGCTTCTCCATCTGTGGCTGCAGAGAACATAATCAATCTGATTTCGGTATTGGCCATCTGGTGCTGTCCATGTGTAGAGTCGCCTCTTGTGTTGTTGGAAAAGAGTGTTTGTGATGACTAGCTTCTTCTCTTGAAAAAATTCTATTAGTCTTTGCTCTATTTCGTTTTGAACTCCAAGGCCAAACTTTCCTGTTGCTCCTTTTATTTCTTGAATTCCCTACGTTAGCATTCCAATCCCCTTTAATGAGAAGAACATATTTCTTTGGTGTCAGTTCTAGAAGGTGTTGTAAGTCTTCATAGAATTGGTCAATTTCAGCCTATTCAGCATTGGTGGTTGGTGCATAAACGTGGATTACTGTGATGTTGAAAGGTCTGCCTTGGATGTGTATTGAGATTATTCTATCATTTTTGAGATTGTATCCCAGTACAACTTTTCCCACTCTTTTGTTGATTCTGAGGGCTACTCCATTTCTTCTACAGGATTCTTGCCCACAATAGTAGATATGGTAATCGTCTGAATTGAATTTGCCCATTCCCATCCATTTTAGTTCACTTATGCCCAGGATGTCAATGTTTATTCTTGGCATCTCCTGTTTGACCACATCCAGCTTACCAAGGTTCATAGATCTTACCTTGCAGGTTCCTGTGCAGTATTTTTCTTTGCAACATTGGACTTTCATTTCATTTCCAGGTGCGTTCACAGCTGAACTTCCTTCTGGCTTTGGGCCAACCAGTTCATTAGCTTTGGAGTGTAATTGTACTTGTCCTCGGCTTTTCCTCAGTAGCAAGTTGGAGGCCTTCCAACCTGAGGGGCTCATCTTCCGGTGTCATGTCTTTTAGCCTTTTGTTTCTGTTCATGGGATATTCTTGGCAAAGATACTGAAGTGGCTTGCCAGTTCCTGCTCCAGGTGGATCGTGTTTAGTCAGAACTCTCCACTATGACCTGTCCGTCTTGGGTGGCCCTGCACGGCATAGCGCATAGCTTCTCTGAATTACTCAAGCCCCTTCACCATGACAAGGCAGCAATCCATGAAGGTGTGGAAATCACTTGATCAATTGATTCTGAACATATGCAGAAGATTTTCCACCTTCGACATAAAATTACTTTTATAAAAAATTAAGTAACAGTTGAAATCCTGTATATTTTTTTTTCTCAGAAAGTATCTGTGAGTTCAATAGGGCAAACCCTTAAACACAGGGATGTAGGGGATAACAACCTTGGATGGAGTAACTCTGAAAAGATACCTTTAACCATGTTCTCCCTTTGTCCCTCTTCCTTCCCCTACCAACATCCTCACTCCCAATGCAAGCAAAATGTAAAATGCAATTACAGACACCAAAAGCTACCACCCATCCAAGGAAAAGAAGGCAGAAAGGAATCTTTGTCACCTTCCTCTAATACATACTTAAGCAGTTCCAGCATTCACAGTTGAAGATGGTTTCTTTAACCCTTTAATAATAATGCCAATTGCTCTGGCAGTACAATCTCTGTATGTGTACATAAAGCAGAGATCAATGGGTCACTCCAACATTTTACATTTCTAGGGGCCAAAAACAAGATGTCAATGAGAGCGGTCACTTCAGCAGCTTATGTGTACCAGTCTCTCAAGATGTGTCACTAGAAGTCCCTACTTTGAGATGAATTTTGGGCATAAATACACTTCATATTACAGTTCACATCATTCTGTCCAGTTTCACACTGTACCTCCTGCAAAAGCTTCTCTGTACAAGAATGAGCTTCATCCATAATTGATAGGCAGCTCTCTCTGCAGAATGACTGTACAATTCTGACAAACACACTCTTGGCAATATTTTTCAGCAGCGATATAATCAAGCTTCATGTTCCAGCGCGAAAGGCAAGAGCCATGGAAATAAAGGAGGTTTCCCTTGCACAGCACCACAAAAAAGCTATGGGACAGAAGAGTAGACATTTAATGTCTCCGTGTGCAAAACACCAGCTCCTGATGAGGGCAGGAAATCACAATAGATGGCTTACTGCACAGATAGGATACATTGGCATCTGTGTGTTTTAACAGTAGTTAATACAGTTTTGGCATGAGCTGTGGTTCTGCAACAGTCCTGTTGGAGTGCTGGGAAGGTACAGAATTCAGCTTCTGGAAAATGTTAGTTTTCTAGACTTTACGCTGTAATTATAGGATTCAAAATATTAAATGTATGAGAAAAAGTCAGAATGAGATGAGTGGCCATGAAAAATACTTTTCATTCCTATGCAGACTTTCTTTGCTTTATGCAGCTGCTGAAGCTAGCGAATACCTTATGAAATCCAAAATACATTATAAAGGAAATGATGCACAATAAGTTATGCAATTTTCTTGATTTGCATAATTTATTCAGGGTGCACAACTGGCTTTTCTCAGCACCGACTTTGGATTGTTTGCCACTATTTTTTTTAAGAGAGCAAGATTACTTCTACCCTACATCTATTTTTCAACTGAGAAAAGTGAAGAGATTATTGTCTCACACTGGCATTACATTTCTGCTTATAAACTAATCTTTTTAAAAAAAAGAAAAATGTCTTATGTCACAATGACATTGATCCTGTAAAACCTTCCCTGAAAATATGAGTGCTTATGGAAATCAGCAGCCCAGATAGAAGCCAATACAAGCAAAAAAGAAAAGTTGTTTGTGTAGCACACAATACTTCTCTAATCCAAGAATGAGATGAGACAGGAATTTGTCCTGCTGTTTGGTCCACTGTAGGGACAGGCTGGTTTGCTCCTTTTTCTGGCGATCACATGATGTTATTGCTGGAGTGAATCAGCCCATCCCCATAGCATTCCTGTCCACACATATCTGGGTCCTGTAAGGAACTACTACTTTTTTAGCGCATATATGATCGCTGGAAACAAACCCGATCAGAGCTTGTGACTTTAAATTTGCCTTCCTGTTTCAATTTCCAATATCATTAAGTAGCTTAAGCAGACAGCCACTTCATGATATTGGGAAATTAAACAGTTCCTCTGCTCTGTGGAGAGACAAAGGAAGTTAAAGTTAAAGTTGTTATTGTTGTTGTTATTGTTATTGTTGTTGTTATTGTTGTTGTTGTTGTTGTTGTTGTTATATTAGGACAGTACTGATGTGCTGGCTCACTTAGAAAAAAGTTTAAGACATTGAAAACTTCCTCCTGGAAGTGGGAGGCAACAGGAGGGGGCAAGGAGGGGATTTTTTCTTTTCTTTGACTTTCTGAAAGGTTGACTTGAGACCCTGCCACCGCTGAATTGGCTGCCAAGAACCAGCTGCTCTACAGAGCAGAGGGAGGAAACAGGAGGGGGCAAGGATGGAGTTTTTTTTTCTTTTTTCTTGCTTTCTTAAAGCCAGACCAAATATGATCTCTTGACATATGTGTGCCGTTTGGATGTAAGAATCACACCAAATGGCATACCAGGATTCTGTGATCTTACACAACCCTATTTAGCCCTTAACAGCGTGTTCCAAATGAGCATGTGTAGATAAGCCCCAAGATACTTTACAAAAATTTTGGAACAGTTAAATAAATCTTATCTGATGACCACCAGCCCTAAAAAAAAGCTAATTGCAATGTTTTACACAATTTTGTGGGGAAATCGTCTGAATCATTTATAATCCCTAAGCATTACATTTGCCTGACTTACTGATGGAAGAAGTTGCACCAGGAAATTCAGGAGGAAATGATTTCTCCCTCCCTCACACTGCTCCCACATAATCTCTCCTGTGGAGGTTCTAGAAATCTTGCACAGTAGAATTTGGGGTACTCTGTAGGGCTGCAGGAGAGGTAACCAAGGAGCAAAGCCAATTGTGGGCATCCAGGACCTTCGTTGGTAGTGGAAGGAGGGAGGCTATTCTTGTAATCACTTAACAGGATTTCTACTTACTTTTGGATCCTGTCCTTTCGTGGCAATTCTTTGGACAATAATTTCTGCATATTATTTATGCATTATTTATTTATTAAAATATTTATAAACTTCTTACTATCCTGCTTCTCAAAGGAGTGTATGAAAAAGCAAACATACAAACAAAAGAAAATAAGTATCACAGAGAGTACAAATGAAACACCAAAGCAATTAAAACCTAAGGCAGTAAGAACGAGCACTGGTGGTGATCATGGAAAGCCTGGGAGCTGAGGGGGGGGAGTTCATCTTTAATAAGTGAAGAAAGTGCAGGGGGAGTATTTTATTGAGTTTCCACTTGGTGGAATGCCTCACCAGCTTAGAATTGCTGGATTGCTACTGTGCAAGTGGTGAGCTTTATCAACAAAACCTACCCACTGCTAGGACTACCTCAGAACCTGCATAAACAGCAGAATGATCCCATGTTACAGTGTTGGTGGGAACTCCCATGCAGTGAAAGCCCAATAGGATACTGTCATGTTATTGAGTAGAAGGAGCCTGTCCTACATGGAGCTGCAGTTACAGAGAAGGGTTCGGTTACCATGTAATGTCAGACAGAATGGTAAATCCAGAGCCAGTTTTCTCTTTAAATGGTCAGATACACCTGTGAAGGTGGTGGTGTATTTCTAGTCTGTGTTATGCAGCAGCATATGCTTATGGCACTCTAGAACTAGAAGAAGAAGTGAATTATGAATATAGATGTCTGGAGCCTATGAGGCTCCCCTCACCATGTAAACATGATCTAATGGCTGAAATCTATTGAAGTTGGCATAATGTACAGTTACAACGGTGGAACCAGGCAAACCACATAGTGGAATTTGATGGCACAATTGACCAGGTGATTCATGGCACAACTATTACATAGCATGCCTGAGGATATCCTTGGCTTCTGTGCAACTTCCCTTATAAGGGGACTCATGGTGCAGTGGTTAAACTGAAGTACTGAGTTCAATCCTGGGCTTTGGTAATCAGCTTGAGATTGACTTAGCATTCCATCCTTCTGAGGTCAGTAAATTGAGTACCCACTTTGCTGGGGGTGGGTGGGACAATGTGTAGCCTGCATAATGAAATTGTAAATTATCCAGAGAGAGCTCTAAGCACTATGAGACAATGTATAAGTAGAACACTTTGCTTTTTGCTGTTTATATAACTTCTAGTAACACATATGAAGCTGTGCACCAGGATTTCAGCCATTGTTCCTAAAAGAGACAGCAAAAACAAAAAAGAAAAAACTTTTTGTTTTGAAATAAAAAGTTATGGATGAAACTATATTCAAAGCATTCAGACCACAGACCCATCCTTCCATCCTCACTTAAATCCTAGATGTATCTTTTTTGCACCTTAACCTCCACCCCACATACAGGGTAACTCCCCCAGCCACCCAATGCCCTATATCAAACAGAATGAACTACAGGTCTTGATATTGGCAAAACCTACAATCAGTAAGTTTGCAGCACAGTCTCACCCACAGTTCCATAATTGCCAAACCAATCAAGCTATCTGCATTTGAGAAAAGGAAGCTTTATTGCATTTAATGGGTAAAGAGAGGCTTTTGTTTTTCTCTTTGGGGCACTGAAGATTGGAGCTCACTTCCTGTCTTTACCTGAGGTGGGACTTAAGATGCAAGTTAAAAGGCCTCCATGTGACTGTGTTGTGATGAAGGGTGATCTCTGTTTCCTTGCTCTTGGAGGCATAGCTACTGAAAGCTTCCTCCAAAACAAAGGCCCATCCAGACTTTTTAGGAGTTAAACATGTTTTGTACTCTTGTATTTCTGCCACTGATTCTACTTCTAGCTTTATGTATTCTTGGTGGTTTTCACTTGTCTTGTCCTTTCTTGTTTTTATCAGAATTCTCGTATTCTTACTTTATATATATATGTTTTTAGTTTGAAAATCTCAGAGAAATCTTAGTTTACTGGTCAGTTTCAAAATGTAATAAATAGATAATAAAGAATGTCTGCAATGGTAAGCAGACAGTCTTGAAAATCTCAGGAAGAAATCTGTTCCAGTTCTGCTGCACCCTTCAAACCTGGGATGCTGAGGGCTGAATGCAGAACCATCTGTACATGTCCTTCACCGATGAAATATTGCCAAAACCTTGGATAGAAGTACAGTGCTGAGATTATTTTCACTTGTTAGTTCTTTCCCTCCCCCCCCTTTTTTTTAAAAAAAGCAGGTGGTATCTCACAGCATGGTTCCATCATTCGTGTCGCCCATCCCCCTGTCCCCACATAACTACTCTTTCATTCCATGGCACCAGCAAGGTTAGAAAGGGGGGGGGGACTTGGCAGGGACATTCTGGAAGGTATTTCTTGCTTTGTTGCTGTCAGCCATCTGAGCATAGTGCTTTTATACAGCTTAGCAAACAGCAAAGTAAGAAATCCAGAGGTTTGCAGATGATGCTTTTAATTTTTTGGCCAGCCACTCCCTGAAAAACAGAAGTCTTTCTTGGCAAAGAAATTGTAGTCATTGCAAAAGGATGCATATTGTTGTTATGTATTTTAAAACAAACAAACACTCATTTGTTAGTTTCATTAACTGCACAATTTGCCTTGTGAAGAAGGCAAATTGTAGAGCTAATCTATCACAGACCAACATGATTTTCTTTGTGTAGCTGCAAAAGGGATTTATTACAACCCCGCCCCCACTCCTATAAAGCCCTTGAAAAATTTAGTTTTTAATTTATACTGTACTAGGATTGGCCACTTGGATACCATTTTGGGTGGGAAATTGAACAACCCCGCCCCCACTCCTATAAAGCCCTTGAAAAATTTAGTTTTTAATTTATACTGTACTAGGATTGGCCACTTGGATACCATTTTGGGTGGGAAATTTGGCTATAAATTAAATTAAATAAATAAAGGGGGTCATATTTGAAGAGCTGGGGAAGAGCAACTGTCCTATCCTTTTAAGAGAATGTCATTGCATTGGCCAAGCCAAACATTGTTACTGTGAACAACTCTGATTGTGACTGAGTTTATACAACTAAAATAACCAGTCAGTGTTTTATTGGCCCAACAAGAAAAACACTATTCTATCAAATAACGTCTAGTGATACCACATAATTCTTCTTTAACTCTTCAGATTCTGCCCTTGGCCTAATTTTCACCTTGAAGAATTTCTCTCAGGTAATTGTCATTGGACTCCTTCCAAGTTCTGACCTGGTTCCCTCTACCCTGATGAGTCCTCTATTTTTAAAATAGAAAGGTGGCATCTTTATTTGTCCCGTGAAAAGGCATTAGATTTAATATGGTCACCATCCAATGGATTAGGCAACTGAGGATGCAATTACATTGGTCCAATATTTTGCAATTGGATTTGCAGCCAGCATTATGTCTAAAATCGCAATCAGTGCTCACATAGGGGCTGTGGATTGATTCAGGAGTTCACTGTTCATAGCGATCGCAATGCAAGTCACATTCCAGCCCACAAATCCCCTTTCCTTACTTCCTTCTTCTGGTCCCGCCTCTGCTGATCCTTTAATGATTTGCAATGACATTCCTTTCTTATTTAAAGCTTCAGGCAACTATGTTTTTCCAAAAAAAGAAAAGAAAAATAATATGAAAAGGTACTTAACAGTCTAATAGTACAGAACATCAAACGACTGAACATTAATTTTGCAAATATGCTGTTTGAACATTTAATGGTCTGTATTTTTAAACTGAAGTACTTGTCTGTATTATCTTTCTATAGAAATGTTTTTAGAAATGTAGTAGTCTGACAGCAAACCATAATCATGGTGCTTTGTTTTTGCATGCCCCCCCCAAAAAAAACCATCATGTTCCAACTGCCTATGTCACCAAAAAACAACATACTGACATAACCTCTGTCTTTATAAGAATGTATCACAATTAAGCACATGGCAAAAAGTCCATTCGAATCCTTCCAGCTTAAAAATGTAGCAGCCTTTGAGCGGCAGAGGAAAAAGAGGCTGCTTAGGGAGCAAAGAATGGGTGAACCAATTCAATTCAGCCTTTGTGTCATGTACAGTGGGGTCTCTACTTAAGAACTTAATCCGTATTGGAAGGCAATTCTCAGGTCGAAAAGTTCTTAAGTCGAATCTGCATTTCCCATAGGAATGCATTGCAAACCATTTAATCCATATCTGCTCTTTTCGTCCATAGAAACTAATGGGAAGCTCCTATTCCGCCTTCTACCACTAGAGGGGGATTTTTCTCTTTCTTTCCCCTTAGGTCAGGGAACAGTGTTAAAAGCACTTCTGACGAAGCTAATTTTGAAGCAATGGACTGAAAACCAATTACAGTGGGGTCTCGACTTATGAACTTAATCCGTATTGGAAGGCAATTCTCAGGTCGAAAAGTTCTTAAGTCGAATCTGCATTTCCCATAGGAATGCATTGCAAACCATTTAATCCATATCTGCTCTTTTCGTCCATAGAAACTAATGGGAAGCTGCTATTCTGCCTTCTGCCACTAGAGGGGGATATTTTTTCTTTTTTTCCTTTTAACCTAAGATGACTTAGCTTTTAAAAAAAGGGGAAAAAGAGTTCGTAACTCGAATCTAAGTTCGTAAGTCGAGTCCATATATTCCTATGAGAGCGGTTCGTAAGTCGAGACCCCACTGTAGTCAGTAAAAATACTTCAAATTCACCCATTTTATAAGTGCAGCAAATCCCATGGTATCTGACCATGTAGTGGCACTCAAAGTTGGTTAGTGTTAAGTTGCTCTCAGTCTCCTATCTCAGTGTACACCTTGCTTGGAAGTTTCCCCAGTTCAGCCCTAGATTCTCCTCCAGTTACAACTTACTCTCTATGGTTCACTCCCTGATCAAAACAAAACAACTCCTCAAGTTCCTTCTTAAAAAGAAGATGGATATGTCAGGAACTACTTGTGCAGAGTACATTTGGTCTCTGTACTTAAGTGCATTGGGTAGCTGAAGCAAAAATATGTGTTTCTTCTAATGTATTTGACAGTCGTGTTTCAGCATTAACTAATATTTGTTTATATCTGATGTACATCTAAATTATTCCCTTAACCTGAAGGCTCAACTAAATAACCAAAAGTCAGATTTTGATATTAACTTTCAATTTTTGTGTGATGGATTTTGCGTTGAAAATCTAAATGTTGAGATTTCATCAAATGTTAGAAAAATCAGCTGTAGTGCAGGTGCTGCTCATATGATGATGCTAGTAAGCAGTGACAATGATTAAGACCTTTATTCTGCTCTTCAGCTAAAAAAAACAGCCACCCACAGCAAAAAGGATCTAGCAGAGCACTTCAGCAAAGCTTACTTAATACAGATATTTATGCATAGTAAGAGGATGCAAACTGATCGTTGACTCTCATGCCCCATCCTGCTCACATGCTGTCACGTTGTGGAGGTGGTTCATGAACTGGCACTCATTGTACCTTCCAGCATGACACTAGAAGAAGGTAATAAACAAGCCAGTAAGAGAGAACTTCCCATCTGTAGCTGCAGAGAAAAGCCACCAAGTGGAGGAAGGCAAGCAGCTTAATAGTATTATCAGAAACCCCCCCCAAAAAATTAATAATTACCCATAAAGCCTTATACAGCTTGTGTTCAGGCTATCTAAAGAACCTTCCTCCCTGTACGAACCTTTGAGTCACTGAAAATCACCACTGGTCCAATTGCCAGAGCAGACAGGGTTGATGGGCACATGGGAGAGGGCCTTCTCTATGGCTACTCCCAAATTATGGGATGTTCTACCTCAGAAGGTCAAGTTGCCCCCCCTTTCTTTTTATTCTTTAGCCAACAGCAGGCTTTTAACAATCACAACTGAGTCCCTGAATTTCTTAGTTAAAGTAGTTTCAAACATTTTACGTGCTTCTAATAATTTAATATAGATACAGTGGTGCCTCGCATAGCGATGTTAATTCGTTCCAAAAAAACCATCGCTATGTGAAACCATCGCTATGCGAAACACCATTTCCCATAGGAATGCATTGGAAACCGGTTAATCCGTTCCAATTGGAACGGATTGCCGTTGTTAAGTGAAAAAACCCATAGGAAACATCGCTAAGCGAAACAATGTTTCCTCCATTGGAATGTATTGTAGCTGACTCAATACATTTCAATGGCTTTGCGAAGTCAATTTTTGCAAAATTAAGTGTGTCATAAAAGGGTCAAAAATGGTTTTAAATGCTTGGATTAGCTTCTGCACCCTCTAAAACGGATGCAAAAGTTAATTTGGCTTTGATCTGACTTTTCGTTAATTTATGGTGAATTTCCCCCCCCCCAACTTTTGACAGCTGTCAAAATCTGACAGTTCCATTATTTCCTATGGGGGAAGAAAAAATTCACAAAAAATTAGCGAAGACTCAGCAACTGTTCTAAATGCTTGGGTTCGTTAGAGGACCCCCTAAGTCATGTGCAAACCTGATTTGGCTTTGATCTGAACTTTCGTTAATTTTTTGTGAATTTTTTCTTCCCC
>NW_018151748.1:204642-216646 GCF_900067755.1 Pogona vitticeps
TTAATGCATAACCTCTTGTGTTTTTAATTCTCGTCTTTTTAAAGACTGAGCTGCCTTGAGTCCCCTTGTTGTGGGAAACGCAGCCTAAAAATAAGACAAATAAAAATAATTTTAAAATAAAATAAATCATCACTATTTCCATGGTGTCTAAAAGCAGCACTGTATGTTCACATAATTATATTTGTTGATCTGTCTTAAGGCATGAAAGGGTGCTTGAGACACTTGTTTCCTCTCAGTCAAGAAACATTTTTGGAGCACAGACGCTAGTAGAAGTACAGGTGGAACTCCCACACTGCCATATTCTGGTGCTCCAAATCCACGTACTTTCCAAATCAGGTTCATTGATGGTTGCATTTCCCCTCCTACCAATATATCTAATCTTTGACATTGCTTATACAGTAAACACTGGCCTGACAGAGACATATTAGTGCAAGCATCATGGTAGTGGTCTTGGACTAGGAAGAACCAATAATAAGCTCCGTCGCAAAGCTTATTATTTTTCCTTATTATTATGTATTATTATTAGACAATATTGTAACTGAATATTCTTTGTCTGATCTGAGTTTTCATCACAATGTGTTCATTTACTTATTTTATTTTATTTATTTATTCGGTTTGTATCCTGTTCCCATTAGTATCACAGCACTACTCTGGACAGGTTACAACATGCATAATAGAAAACAAAAATAAAAATAGAGGCATTAAAACCAGCACCAATAGCCCTAAAAAAAACCAGATGACATGGACTAATCCCAGAATAGACTGAGGAAAAGAGGGGAGGAATTAAGAGGAGGGGAAAGAAAAAGGGGGGAATGTAGTCAGCTGGGGTCGGTGTGGAAAGCCTCCCTGAAAAGGAATGTCTTTAATCGCTTCCTAAAAGTCCACAAGGAGGGGGCTAGGGCAGAGCTGCTCCGGAAGCTAGTTCCATAAAGTTAAACCCACCACAAAGAAGGCCCTGCCTCTTGTAGAGGATTTTATAGGCCTCCCTCGGGGTGGCTACATGGAGGAGTCTCAACTGGGATGATCTTCTGGGTCAGGTAGATTATATTAAGGAAAGACCTTCCAACAAGTAACTCCAAACCACAGAAGGCTTTGTATGTGAGTGTTAAAGAACCTTGAACCTGATCTGGGATGCCAGAACCAGAGTGATGTGGTCAAATTCATATACTAGAAGTCTGTGCTACCACTCAAATACTATTCGTTAATCATCGTATTTATGGTAAAGATCAATGTCCCCACTGACTACAGCTTCCCAACTAAACAAAGTGTGAGTCAGTGCTTTGTATATCCGATGGAAGTGGGCTGTATTCCAGGAAAGATTGAGATGTATTAAATTTGCCAGTCTTAAAGGTGACACACGACTCTTGGTTGCTTTTCCCGCAACAGGTTAAGACAGTTACCCCTCTGAAAACTTTAAAGATCTTTCTTTGTATAAGAAATGTGTATATTTCAAAGCCAGTGTCAATCTAATATGACAGGAGTGTTCCATAGCCTCTCATATTTTCCTTCCACATTCTCTCAGTATAAATTCTTTCTACACCTCTAAGAGCTGCTGTTTTGTTTCATTACTTTTGGACATGCTGTAGTACAGAATGAGATGCCTCGCAGTCCTTGCAGAAGTTCTTTTTGAAGCACGAGATCCAGAATCCCTTAGGGAGAATGGAGGATTATGGCAGTCAAAATCTAAGAAAGTAAGCTGCCAAATTTTTAATTCCTAGCAAATAGAAATGTATCAGTTTTCTGTGCCACATACTCGGGTTTAAGACATTTTTAAAAAAACTTACTAGGACATACTGTATATCTGGGTAAGCAATTCAATGGGCCATCTTCTCACGACAAATAAAAGCAGAATTTACTTCTTCCAAACTAATATAATCATTTTCTTGTCATTGTCTGAAGTGTCTTTCCAGATAGGTAACAATCACAGGAAGCATAAGCTCAATATGATTTTATCTTCCCTCTTTCCTTTCTTTTCTTAGTTCCTCCTTTTTCCAGTCTAATACCCAGCTAAGATTCCAGATGTCTGTACAAACTAAAATGGAACTTACATTTTTATTTTCTTCAAGTCTAATAGGATTTGTAATATCAGAGCTGGGAAACATTCCTTTTGGAAGATAGCTCTCAGAATCCCACATGCAGCATGGAAGCTGTGTAGACTAAGAAAGTAATCTTTTCCAGGCTCTACATGATACTACTATGCCAGGTCTGTTGTCACAAAAACTGCAGACTCTGTAGCACTTTACACATTAAGATGTACTAACGTACTGGAAATTTTGATCCAGCACTGCATGGATTATTTTTGTTGTTGTTGCACATCTCTGGGGGTGGGGAGAGACTTGTGGTTGGACCAAGGGATGTTCCCGCAAAATATGGGAGCATAATGCACCCTGTTCCAATGTATGCAGCACCCTTTCTCATTTATTCGTAGGACTTCATTGCTTTCTATGTTTGAAGGCAGCTCTGTAAAACAGACTTTATATGTCTGCAAATAAGGCAATATGACAGTCCCCAAAGTGCAACATTTACATGGGGGCAGGATGATTTTAAGATTGTAGAAACAGAAATGATCTTTTCTTAGAGAACAGGAGGGCAAAGTAGCAACTGATTCTATGAAGGTTGGAGACTTTCTTTTAAAAAGAAAGAAAGCTGGCGATCCAGTCCAGGGATGGTCCAAATGGGCACCGTGTAGAATGGCTAGGATCCAGCCAAAACCCAGCCAACCAGATCATATGGCAAACTTAACAGAAGGAGCAGAAGATCAGGTGAGGAAACAATTGTTTTCTCTTTGTAGATTTTTTTTCTCTGTCTCTGGAATAATGATTAAAAATAAATTACAGTATGTTTTTTTCTTTAAGGAATGAAACACCTGTTTTTTCTCCTTCTGGAATGAAAATGGAAAGAGTCATCGGTTACTGTTCAACACTGATGCTGAAATTTTCTCAGTCAGGATTAATGCCTGAAATAAAATAAAAATCTTAAACTTTGTCATCCAGAGCCTATGCAGCAGTTTCTATTTTGGGAAATCACAAATAGGTGTGTTCCTCCTTCCTATCTGAAATTACTGCTGTGATAAACCTTTGAGCTGCACTAGCAGTTTGAATCTACCGCAGCAGATCGGGCTACAGAGGGTTGTTTGCTATTTGGATGCCAAATGGCACATCACTCTTCCCCACCAACCTCAACAGACCCTGTGTAGCCAGATCTTTCCCACACCCAAAATGCCAGTCTGGAGAGGCCCGTAGTTCCTCTTGGGTGAGAGCTACAGAGACAAAATAGAATTTCAACACCCTTAACTCTGCTTCCTCCTCTGGGAGCCTATATTACAATTACAGTTTGCTGCTGCTCTTCACTGGAAAGTGAAATGGGAGGCATTACAACAATGTTTTATTATTTGTGGAGCACGCTAGGGAACCCACTCGCTTCTTTTCATAAAGGCAAAGGAGATGGACTTTGATTGTAAGATCTAGATCCTAAAAGTAGATGACAAGTGTGGGATTTCGGACTTTTTTCACAGTTTTGTTGCTAAACGCATGTTGATCCCCTGCTTTTTTGTTAGATTTGGTAAATAATGTTTGCCCCTATTTTGAGAGCAGATGGGATTGCCAGTATTCCAACAGTATGAGCTAGTGTTCTCTGTGATTACATTGTTCTGCCTCTCACAACAGAATTTCCTGATAGACACATGCTTCAGATTTCAGACTTGCAAATTAAGTTCGTTTTTACATTCCAAAGACCAATCACAATTCAATGCACATTAAATGCTAGATAAACATTTGAGGAAAATCACATGGTACAATATCAAATGGTTGCCCTTCATCATTTAAAGGAGCACCTCTTCTAAAAAAGGTACCAAATAAATTGTTCCGTTTGATCCTTAGGCATTCAGATTGGGGTCTCAAATTTTCCTAAGTGGAGGTTTGAGCCAGAAAGTAATATAAATGAAGAAGTTTGCAATGATCCAAGACTGAATTGTTTGGCCAGAGGTTCTGTTTCTAGCATCATAAAAACCCGGAGAACTCTAGCCTTGGATCAGCCTCTATTAGCATAAAAGTAGATACAGATGTCATTCTGTGAAAGTCATTCCAATTAGAAAAATTAAAATATGTCAAAAAGTAAACCTTTTCATTTTGTGATTCATCTGGTATTAAGCACTCAGAATCTTAATTTCTCCCCCTGAGGCTTCCCTCTCACATTTCCTTTCTACTTCACACCATATTCATGAGGTACCTTAAAAACAGAAGATTCAAAGTATTTAATGGATTTTTTTTCAAAAACCAAAATTCTCTGAGGTAGTACAGCTAGCTAACTAAATTAACATTAATGTAGCAAATTTTAAGTGTGCCATAGGTATCACTGCAGTAATCTTTACAAAAGCACTGGAAAGCAGATTTGTACTGTTATCAGCTTGTTGAAGCTGTACAATAGTCGCTTGCACTAGAGGGTGAGTTCACAGCTAAGGCAGTATTGGAACTGGGATCACCCCAGATCATATTTGGGTAGTACACTATTCCAGTTCCTGCTACTGTGCTCCTCTGCCTTTCTTACACATTTGTCTTCCTGCTTTCCATCCCTTACATGGGACTTCCTTGTTAATGTGCATCAAATTCCCTGAAAAAGTGATCTGAGCAAAAAATAGAGCTCAGCAAAAAATATTTCACATCCCAAGAAAGAACCCACTTTTGAGAGAGATGTTGAGAAAGGTCAGAAATGCATTAAATGACTTGTGTAATAAAATTAAAAAACAAAGCACCTTAAAGAATAACCAATTTATTTCAGCACAAACTTTGGGAGAACATAATCCACTTCCTGAGACACATCGAGTGAAATATGTAGCTACAGGTTATATATGCACAGAACATAGTGGCGAGGCAGAGACCAAATGAGATTGGGGGGAAAAAAAGGGTGAGAATTCTATTATAATTGTATTGGTAATGGGTTTTTCGAATGAGAATGGCTCAATAAGAATCAGTCGAAGTGCTGATTACACAGAGATCTTGTTATGAAAAATTAAATAGTTATGCTGAGGGAGCATTGTGTCAAGAAGAACTTTTTATCTCTAGCTGTACCAAATACAGTGGACCCTTGACTTACAGACGGCTTGACTTACAGACTTTTTGAGTTACAGACTTCTCTGGCCGCATAATTTAGGTTTGATTTGCAGACTGAGAATTGACTTACAGACCAGAAAAAAACCAAAATGGAACAAAAACGGCCTGTTACAGGATTAATCGGTTTTCAATGCACTGTAGGTCAATGGAGACTTGACCTACAGACTTTTTGACTTGAGAACCGCCTTCCAATACGGATTAAGTTCTCAAGTCAAGACCCCACTGTACTGTAGTTCTCACAGTGCAGTCCTAGAAAGTCTGGGTTCTCACTCACATTTAGAGCCTATGCACAAGCTTAGAACCCTTCTGCTGTTCAGACTCAGCAGTCAAACCACCAGGAACATGATGGGCAGGGGAAATGAGGCTACGATCTCCCTCCCGTGTGTACTCACAGCACCGCACTGTAGAGCATCTAAATAGGGCTCTGCAGTCTGAGGGAACTTTGATGGTAACCTAACCTAACTCTCCTCAAGGCAACACAGCCACAGGCAAACCAGTCTTTCCCTCCCCTCCTGTACATCTCTCACACATGGTTTAATTTACTTTTATAATGTTGAAAGGAAAAACCAACATTAAGATTTTCCACAGACCACAGAAAGAACGAGAGAAACTGGGTGACTGCTTTACTTTTAAGCAAATCCTTGTCCAAGTAGGGGCACCTTACCACAGTGGTGAGATGAGCTCACCCTACCCCACACAGGCAGAGGTCACATTTATTTACCTTCTGGGTCTATAGCACAGGGCATTTTCAAGCTTTGAATGTCATATATTACTGAATTGTACTATGTATGCAAAGCTAAGTAAAATGTAAGGCATGTCAGTACTGGGAACAGAACAGAGCAGATGTGCTTCGTATTGCAATGTCAGTTCATCTTATTGGCTGCTCAGAAAAATGTCTTGTCTCCTAAGTAACTAAATAAGGCAGGTACGTAAACTTCTAGAAGACATAGCCGTGTTAACCAGCATATGAAGTCAGACACAAAAGAGACAACCCCCCCCCAAAAAAAAAGTAGACAAAAATGTTCTGGCACCTTAAAAACTGACTGCTGAATCTTGATGTGAGCTTTTATGAACAAGTCCACTCCCTCAGACAGGTATGTAAAAGATTCTGAACAATTGTACATATTTTTGAATAATATTTCTCTTCCTAAATTCTTAGTGCAATTGTGATCTCAGTCCTGCCTAGCGGCTGAGAGAAGCGGCTACATCACTTGGAGAATAACAGAAAAGGAACCAGGTACAAAAAAGGAAACAGCTGAATAGTATAGGTCTTTATTATTAAACATCATGTCTATCCTGAAAAAAATGTTTGATGTTTTCAGAACCTTGCAAGCTATGTGCCTTCTCTGATCTGAAAACCTACTCCACAAAGTGTTCCTGTAAATCATTTAGGAGCAAACAGCAGCCTGCACATATTCAAAGGTACCCTTGCACCTCACAGAGGCTAGCGGGAGATAGAAAAATGATTACAACAAGGCTGTTTTGAATCTGTAACGGACACCACTGAATTGCCTCTGGACGATGCCATGCTGCTTCCCCATTCAATACTACCCCCCATCCTGACTATTGTCTCAGTCTACTAAAGCGAATAATGCTTTAAAATGCTTCCAACTAGGATGGCCATTTGTCTATCTGCTCCTTCCTTTTCCTTTTCCTTTTACAGATAATAGTCTTCTTTTTGAGAAGCTGCCAGATGACAGCCCTGGTTTTTAATGTATTGATTTAATTCATTACTATTTTACTTAATGGGGTTTACTTGATGTCAGTTTTTTTCTAACTGCTTAGTAGTACAGAATAAAATAACATCCTTTATTTATTTGTTAAATACAGTTTCCACTTCTAAATCAGTGCAAGCGATACATGAATTGAATGATTAGGAGGTAAAAGGTTACAGCTCATGGGTGGGCTGGGAAGAAGAATGAGGTAGATCAGCGATAAAATGTCACTGCATAGGTTGCAAAATGAGATCTCAGGCTTCAGGGAGGGACAACCTACCCCCATCTGATAGTTTCCAGATATACTGGACTTCATCATCCCTTGTCAACAATTGTATTTTGAATTTGAAGCCCATCTGGAAAAAAAACTGACAGATTAGGCAAGGCAAGTTGTAAAGCTGAAATGAGCAAAGGAGTCAATAAAAATGTGCTGATCGAGCTCAGCAGTGGCCTCTCACATGCCAGTCTCTGTAAATCTCATTGTTTATTTCAAAACAAATTAATTATTGCTATTTCATACTCCAACATTTATACCAGTGAATTAATCTCCCCATTCCCAACATATAACATTAACAAATTAATTTTCAGATCTAACACTGTAAACTCTGTATGATTTTTTCCCCAATTGCATTGACTCCATGGCCAGAATCATATTACTTATATCTGCCAGGGTAAGTCAATGAGTATAAATCTCAGCAGCAAATTGCTACTAGTTAATACAATGCAGGGTTGTATTTCCTATTGTATAGCAGTTTCATATAAAAATTAATTTGTTGATGCACTATAGGAAATGCAGACACTGGCTTCTGAATAAGCAGCAGTTCACCAGTGATGCCTATGCAGATGAATTTACACCAGCATAAGTATTCAGTTTTGTCCATTCCAAGTGAACAGACAACTGTGACTGAGTTCTTCTGTTTGTCACTGATCCAATCCTTAACAACCTTGCACAGGTCTGGCAAACTAAAAGACATAGTTTATTTTATTGAGTCAATCCATTTCTTGTTCACTCTTCCTCTTTTTATACTGCCTTCCACTTTTCCTAATACTTGGCTTTTCCAGCATGTCTGGCTTTCTCATCATATGCCCAGAATAGGATGCCATCTATTGAATCCCTTTGTCTTTCGAGAGGAAGTTCAGGCTTGATTTGATCTAGGTGAAGGTTCCCCTTGACATTTAGTCCAGTCGTGTTCGACTCTAGGGGGTGGTGCTCATCCCTGTTTCCAAGCCATAGATCCAGCGTTTGTCCATAGACAGTTTCCGTGGTTACGTGGCAAGCATGACTAGACACGGAATGCTGTTATCTTTCCACTGTGGTGGTACCTATTTGTCTACTTGCATTTTTACATGCTTTTGAACTGCTGGGTTGGCAGGAGCTGGGACAAGCTATGGGAGCTCACTCCATCACGTGGATTCGATCTTACGACTGCTGGTCTTCCGACCTTGCAGCACAGAGGCTTCTGCCGTTTAACCTGCAGTGCCACCATGTCTCCCTTGATTCGATCTACCATCCATTTATTTGTCTTTCTAGTATTTGCAAAGGTTTTCTGTGAATTAATCATATTTTTTCCTGTCAGCAATCTCCATTGCCAGCTTTCACATTTATTCATAGTAATCAATAATACCATCATATGAATGATCTTGGTTTTGGACTGCAGTGATGTCTATAGTGATCTCATCTAGTTCCCTTCATAGCTGCTCTTCCCGTGGTCACAGCCATCTTGTGATTTTTTGCTTGGATTTCTCATTGAGATTGATGACTAAACCTAGGAACAGAACATCTTTAACTATCTTGATTTTTTTGTCATTGTCAATAAGTTACCTTATTCTTCTGAAGTCATTTTTTGCCTGTTCAGTATTCAGCTGTAGTCCTGCTTTTGCACATTCTTTAAGTTTCTTCAGCAAGTCATTACAGTTAATTGCAGCTTTTTTTTTGCTAGTAACAATATGTCATCTGCATGTCATAATTATTTTATAACCAAGTTTTACTCTTCCTCGACTGGAATAAAATCTGCCTTTTTGTATTATATAATCTGTATACAGACTAAACAGACATGGATACATAAACCTTTGTCTGACACCTTTGCCACTCATAAACAATCCTTTTCTGTGATTCTGTCTTAGGAGCATTCTTATGCAAAGTATAGATTACACATCAGTTCTATCAAAACCTGAGTCACATTCCTATAGTTTTAGAACAGTCCATATTTTCTCAAAGTATCTGCAAAGTCTTCTCTGCAATCTATAAAACATGGAGTGATTTTCTTTTGAAATTCTTCACTACACTCCAGTAGCCAACATACATTTACCATATGGTCTCTTTTATGCCTTCCTTTTCCGAATCCAACTTGAACACCTGGCATTTCTCACTCCATCTGTAATAAAAATGTTGGTTGCAAAATGATGAGCATCACTTTGCTTGAATGGAAAATTAATCTAATACTTCTGTAGTTTTTACACTCTTTCTTTGAGACTGGGTGTTTCTGATCAGTGAGTGGGCCATTGTTTTGTTCTCCATATTCGTTGGCACAGTTTTAAGGATTATAAAATATTCAGGTTTTGTAGGTTAAAATAGTTCTGTTGGTATTCTATAGACTGCTGGTGATTTATTTCTTCAAAGTGCTTTGAGAGCAGTTTTCTATTTTGTTTCTAAAACTGGAAATTCTTCAGCACAGGATTCTTCAATGAAGGAATCTCTTGTCCATGCCTATCTTCTGTATAGCAGTTCAGCAGATTGTTTCAATTTTCTTTTTATAGTATATAGATCAAATAATACATTGCTCTATTATCTGCCATTTTCCTCACTCCAAATATCTTAAGCTGAAAAAACAAGTTTAGGGGAAAATATATACTTGAAGTCTTATGACTAGAAAAGTTGGTGAGAGGGGAAGCAATTAAAAATGTGAAAACAACTGGAGAGAAAAGAAGGAGTTCTTTCAGGGCAGGTGTGGATTAGAGTTCTTACAGAACAGCAGACACAATTTTTGTTTGTTTGTTTTAATGTTAAAGAAATCCAAAATGGCTGTCTCCTATGGCAGTCAAAGTGGACTATTATAGCTCACAGGTACTAAATGTATAAAGAGAAAGTTGTTCACAAGGATACTCCAACAGGTCATTTTTCTCTGTTCAAAGTTCAACTGTAGTCTCAATTCAACTGTGGGCCCAATTCAAAGCGCTAGTTATTACTTATAAAGCCTTATACGGCTTGGGTTCAGGCTACTTGAAGGATTGTATCACCCCATATGAGCATTCTCAGCCATATTGTAACCCACCCCTACCCCGATCTTCGGTTCTCAGGCAAAGACCTTCCCCTTCAGGCAGACTTTTAAGCAGTAAGTTATATAAGTTATATAATGTTTTGTGAGGTCTTTCCAGTTATCTCCTTCCCCGCTCCAAATAAACCAAGAGACGTTTTCAAACCAAAAGAATCGTCCGGATTTATTAAACTTGGCAACTGCACATAGACATTCCCCAAACTTGGGTTGAACTTGTCCGGTAGGAGCAACGGCTCCGAAAAGGGTAACCAGTCTTCGGTTTCAAACGGGTTAGTTGACTTCGGTGCCCAGGGACCAGCCAGAACTCTTTCAGATTCTTGGGGCACGACATCTTCTGGGTCGGGGATTAATAAAAGGGTGGTCTCCTCATCCCCGCTCCATCCCCATAACGGGGATCCTTCCCCAAGGTGGGTGTCCCAGGGCCCAGGAAACACCCCATCTTTCTCAACTCCTCCATGTACCATGCTCTCTTGGCTTCTCACTCCTTCTCAGCAGCCTCCTTTTCCTCTCTTAACTTGCACCGCCACTCTCGAGTCTCTGACTCACCCCAATAAGACGGGCGCTGGGGTAGCCCTTTCTTTTGATGACTCTCAGCTCCTGCTTAGGCACTCTCACTTGCTCCCACTTCCCAGTTAATGGGTCCTGCATCCACACCATCTCCCAGCCACCCGGGATACTGTCCCGGTCCCCTTTTATCTCACCCACTCCTGCCTCCGCTATGGCCCGCCTCCCCTCTTCTTTTCCCGCCAAATCCTGTGGGACTTGGGAAGCCACAGATAACCCTTTCTTCCCCTTTTCCAAGTCTGAGGTGTCGACGGCTTGATGTATCAGCTTGGGTGGGAAGGGATGCGGAGTGGTCTGAGTTCCTACAGTTGCCTTGGGGCGAGACGGCGCTCCCACCAATGCCTCTTGACCCGTAGCTCGGGTCTCACATGTTTTTGAATAGTTTTTAAACTTGGTTTTTAAATCTTACTATATGTTTAATTATTTCTTAGATGCAATACTTATATTTGTTGTTGTTTAGTCATTTAGTCGTATCTGACTCTTCGTGACCCCATGGACCAGAGCACGCCAGGCCCTCCTGTTTTCCACTGCCTCCCAGAGTTCGGTCAAATTCATGTTGGTAGCTTGAATGACACTGTCCAACCATCTCGTCCTCTGTTGTCCCCTTCTCCTCTTGCCTTCACACTTTCCCAACATCAGGGTCTTTTCCAGGGAGTCCTCTCTTCTCATGAGATGGCCAAAGTATTGGAGCCTTAGCTTCAGGATCCGTCCTTCCAGTCAGCACTCAGGGTTGATTTCCTTCAGAATTATCGCCTTGTTCTCCTTGCAGTCCAGGGGACTCTCAAGAGCCTCCTCCAGCACCACAATTCAAAAGCATCAATTCTTCGGCGGCCAGCCTTCTTTATGATCCAGCTCTCACTTCCATACATCACTACAGGAAAAGTCATAGCTTTGACTATGCTGACTTTTGTCAGCAATGTGTTGTCTCTGCTTTTTAAGATGCTGTTGAGGTTTGTCATTGCTTACCTCCCGAGAAGCAGGTGTCTTTTAATTTTGTGGCTGCTGTCACCATCTGCAATGATCATGGAGACTAAGAAAGTAAAATCCATCACTGCCTCCATATCTTCCCCTTCTATTTGCCAGGAGGTGATGGAACCAGTGATCATGATCTTGGTTTTTTGATGTTGAGCTTCAGACCATTTTTGCGCTCTCCTCTGTCACCCTCATTAAGAGGTTCTTTCATTCCTCCTCATCTTCTGCCATCAGAGTGGTATCATCTGCATATCTGAGGTTGTTAATATTTCTTCCAGCAATCTTAATTTTGCTTTGGGATTCCTCCAGTCCAGCCTTTCTCATGATGTATTCTGCATATAAGTTAAATAAGCCGGGGGACAATATACAG
>NW_018151749.1:7064-23512 GCF_900067755.1 Pogona vitticeps
CCGGGGTGGGACAAGTGCCTCGGTCTGTCCTGGTGGCTTGACCAGCCTTTGGCTCCGTTGCCAGCCTGGAAAGGAGCCGGAGAGGAGACGCCTCAGCCGCTAAAGGGTGCGAAGGAAAACCTGCCTTGAAAGGCAGAAAGAGCCCAAGTAAACCCTGTTCAATGGGGCTTGTTGCTAGATAAGCAAGTACAGGATAGCAGTCTCAACTTACTTATTTACATTTTTATTTGAATTATTTTTACCCGGCTTTTCTCCCTAAGAAGGACCTAAGGTTGCTAAGACAGTTAAAAACCAGTTTTGAAAGCCAAAAACAGTAAATATACTGTTCAGGAAATGATGGTCGTAACTCAAAATGGTCATAAGTCAAAGCACCATTTCCCAGAGGAATGCATTGGAATGAGATTAATCCATTCTGGCTGGAGAAAAAAAAACTTTTAAAAAAGAAAGAAAGCAAAACAACAACACTGCAAGCCCTATCGCAACGCATCGGGCAAGAAAATAAAAATCGAGAAAAACACAAAAACACGGCATGGCCCATCAGATCACATCAGGGCTGGGGGGAAAATCACCAAAAGGCAAAAATAAATAAATAAAAAAAATGCAAACTCAATTGGAACATGTTGGGAACAAATTTTAATCTCTAACCATTCGGGCAAAAAAGTTACAAAGAAGCAGTCTCTTCACCAACCAACAGTTAGAACATTTGAATTCCCCGCCTTTTCCCCCACCTTTTTTCCTGTCGTAACTCGAAGCTCTGGTGACAAGTCGAAGCAAAATTTTGCTGCCAGAACTGGTTGTAACTGAAATACTGTAGGTTGTAAGTTGGGACGGTCGCAAGTCGAGGCACCACTGTATAGGCAGAATCAGGACGGTATAAGTCACCTCACAAACCTTATAAGATGATGTGTGAAGACTTGTTTCCAGTCTGTGGCCCCCTTCAAATGTGCCATGGACCCCACCTCCCCGGGGCCCCATAGCTGCTGTTGAGAATGGGTGCTTTCAAGGATTTACAATGCTCTCTGGGGGATTCCCTGCTCACCAGTGCTTGCCACCCATCGGGCATGTCACCATTTCTTCTTTATCTGTTTTTGTAGAGATCCCATCAAACTGGAGGAAAGCTGTGAGACACCTAGCAATTGGTGTGGTGTGGCCTCTTTTGGAGCCCTGGAATAGAGGCCTTTTCCTGCAGAAAGGGACAAGGTCAAGAGGAGGGTTTGGGGAGGTGGACTTTGACTGAAGACAAAATGGCGGCTGAAGAAGGGATGCAGCCCCTTGTGGGTTTCCAGTTCCAGGCTGCAACTGAACAAAACGTGAAGCATGAGGTCAAAATGGAGGAGGAACAGCAGTTTGGTGCTGTGGCTGCCGAGAGCCCTGAAGACGAAGGAAATATCAGGGAATGCCTCTCCAGATGGCCGGAGCAGCAGGTCAAGTCAGAGCCGGGGGAGAGGCTGCTCCGGCAGTGGGAAGACCAGTGGCAGGGCTTCCTGAAGACCGTGGAGTCTCCCTCTTCGTCCGAGTGGGAGAGGCCAGGGCTGCCGGACGCGTCGGCCCCGTGGGGCGATGCCCAGGCCTTCCTGGCCTCCTTCGAGCAAGTGGCCGAGGCCTGCTTGTGGCCCAAGGAGGAGTGGGCGGCCCGACTCCGGCCAGCCCTCCGAGGAGAAGCGGGCCAGGCCTTCGTCCGGCTGGAGGCCAGGGACCGAGAGGACTACGGCAAGGTGAAGGCGGCCCTCCTGCGCAGAGAGGCTCTGCGGAGAGAGAAGACCCGGCAGCACTTCCGGAGCTTCGGCTACCGGGAGGCCGAAGGGCCGCGAGCGGTTCACGGCCGGCTGCGGGAGCTTTGCCGCGGGTGGTTGAAGGTGGAGAAGCACACGAAGGAGCAGATCCTGGAAGAGCTGGTCCTGGAGCAGTTCCTGGCCGTCCTTCCGCCGGAGGTCCAGACCTGGGTCAGGGGACACGGGCCCGAGACCGGCGCCCAGGCGGTGGCCCTGGCCGAGGACTTCCTGGGGAGGCCTTGCAAGTCGGAGAGGCTGGAGCAGCACGTAAGGGAATAAATACTCTCAGAACGTAATTCATTTGTTTACAATATTTATACCCTACCTTTCTCTTAAAAAGGACCCGAGGCGGCCCACAATATTTAAAAAAAAAATCTGGAGTCCACCAGGTTGGGCAAGGCTGATCATGGGAACCAGTTGCATTCCCCAGAAGAAACTGTGCTGAGGGAGACGGAATAATAGCTTTCCTTGCGATCATGGGAACCAGTTGCATTCCCCAGAAGAAACTGTGCTGAGGGAGACGGAATAATAGCTTTCCTTGCAATTCCATTCACCAGAAGAAACAGTGCCGAGGGAGACGGAATAATAGCTTTCCTTGCACGTGTCTTCTGTTTCCCCACCCTTATTTTTAGTAGTGACTAGGCTACCCTCTGAGCCTCCTGGGCGTCAAACAGAGAGAACCTCTTTATTCAAAATTAAAGAGTTCTTCAAAGCTTACTGGGTCCAACTCCAAGTCAATCCCCAGCTGTAACATTTCTGACATACATACATGTTTAAAACCAATCTCAATGGACTCAATATTAGCCAACATTTCTTAGGCCATTATCAAATGCAAAACACTGCAGTAACGGTGTTTTACCTGCTCTATTTTTCAGCTGTATTTCCTTCCTAGCTAACTAGAGCCACTGCAAATTCCCAGTGAAAGATCCTCAATACCATGTTGTCCTGCTTGTTTTCTGTAGCTCAAGATTAGTTTAGCCACCAGTCATTGTCATTGTTTATGGAACAGTGTTTCTGGGGAACGGACCCGAATATCAACAGAGATCTTAAAAGATAGTTGCCAAGGGTGAAATGCAGCAGTATTGGCAAGTTGTGCCCAGGAAAGATAACAAAACAAAACGAAGTCGGAGAGGCTGAAGCAGCACGTAAGGGAAAGCAAAGCTTGGAAAAATTGCTGGAAGTAATTCATTACATACTCCTCCTAGTTCATTGGCATTAGAGTCACAGAACAACATTTCGCGGATGCATGTCTGTTGCTTTTTTATTCTAGTGATAACGTTTTTTAATAATAGCAATCATGTGCAATCAAGTCGAGTCTGGCAACCTTTTTTGAGGATTTTCCAGGGAGAAAATACTCAGAAGCAGTTTTCCCCTTCCCTTCTTGGGGTTTTTCTGGGACTGTGTCGCTTGCCTAAGTCTTACCCCAGCTGGCTCTACGTGCAGGAGGCACAAGCGGGGAATCGAACTCTCAGCCTCTGTTGAAACCACTCAGCTACGCATCCAGCTTTATTACCTCTTAGGAATCAGTAAAAAAAAAAGAAAATGGCATGCAGTTGTTCTATTCAGAGTTCCTGTAATAACGGGCCTAAAGGGTAACCATAAAATCGGTACCCTAGTTTGAAAATCCAGATACACGTCATAGCTATTGCGATACACAGTCTCCCACATGGAGGTGAGTTGGTCATAGGAAAAATGAGGAGCAGGCCTTTTGCAAAATGAATGGCTCATTGTCTGCTGAAGAAGCAACCACGTTCCAGTACTTTGCATGACAACAAGAACAGCTTGCATCATTATACTGTTCCCTGGAAAATCCTTAGTTTTGGTTCTCTGGAGTGGAACTAGCGTGAAGGGTACGGGTGTGAGGGAGATTCAGTTCTACTTACTTCACTTTTTTGTCAGTGAACTCACAATTTCTAGTATGAGCAAGGAGCTACACCATGAATGTTGTTTTCCTAGACTCATATAACTGTAAACCTGGGAGCGGCCTTAAAGTGTTTATGAAGAAGGAGCACAGTTAGGTATGAATCGGGAGTTCAGAAGAAGAGGACTCACAGTGGTGGTGGTGGTGGAGCCAGAAGAACCATGTAGACTTTGGGTGGGATCTAGTGAACCTCAGAGGAGGTCTCCAGTGGAGAAGGGTGGCAACGTTCATTGTGAAGGCAGTGAGCCTCTTGGGAAAACCTCAAGCCCACAGAGAATCCACACAAGGAAGAGAGATGCTATTGAAGTGGTGGGGGGGTTGTAGCTTCCCAGGCAATGAAGAGTTAATTGGATTTATGGACCTTGTACAGTGGCGCCTTGCATTATGACGTTAATTCGTTCCAGCAAAATCGCTGTAGAACAAAAACGTAGTAATGCGAAAAGAAAAAACCCATTGAAACGCATTAAAACCCGTTTAATGTGTTCCAAAGGGCTGTAAACTCACAGTCCAGTGAAGATCCTCCATAGGGCGGCCATTTTCGCTGCCTGTGCAGTGAGGAATCCATCCCAGAAAACAGCGGGGGGGCATTTAGTTTACCCGGTGGCCATTCTGAAACAGCTGATCAGTTGGAAAATTGTTGTTTTGCGAAGAATCGGTTCCTGAAGCAGGGAACCGATCATCGCAAAGCGAAGTTCCCCCATAGGAAACATCATTTTGCGATTGCAAAAAGTTCATCATAATGCAGTTTCGTCGTTAAACGGGGCAATCGTAAAGCGAGGCACCACTGTAATGAGGAACTTCTGAGTGCAAAGGAGCTTATTCCTGGGCCTTTGTTGTTGTGTGTCACTATGTCCGATGTACGGTGACCCTATGAATAAGTAATCTTCAAAATGTCCTCTCCTCAAGTGCCCCCCCCTCAGCTCTTACAAAGTCAAAACTATGGCTTCCTTTTGGGATTCAATCCATCTCGTATTGGGCCTTCCTCTTTTCCTGCTGCCTTCCACCTTTCCTACCTTCTCAGGATGTGCCCCAAAATAGAACAGCCGCAGTTTCAACATTTTGGGATAGTTCAGGCTTGATTTGTTCCAGGACCCACTTGTCTTTCTAGCATTCCAGGGTTATCCCCCAAAGCTCTCCTCCAGCACCACATTTCAAATGAATCATTTTTTCCCTGTCAGTTTTTTTTAAACCATCCATCTTTCAAGCCCATACATGGCGATGGAAAGACAAGAGCGTGGATGTTCTTGGTCTCCAGTGACACGTCCTTAACTTGATGACCTTTTCTAGTTCCGGATCGAACCCCCAATTAAGATGGGTGTAAGGAACTTTAGGCCCAAGTGTTCAGTCTGGCCCCCTGGCTTCTGGCTAGATAGGCCTCCTTTCCTGCCTTTGGAGTAAAACAGGGGTGCCCTTTGCACACACACACACACCCTCAAGATCCAGTTCCCTCCACTTCTTTCTAGTGCCACACTTCGGGTGCCCTTTGCACACACACCCCCCCTCAAGATCCAGTTCCCTCCACTTCTTTCTAGTGCCACACTTCATTTCTATTCCAGGCACCTGCGAAAGAAGGACCTTTGGATTTCTCTGTGTCAGAGGAGCTGCCATCAGACCGTAAATCTAACCAGGTCTTCCAGGAAGCAGGTGCTGACGTAGGAAACTCTCTGGGTAAGGATTCCCAGAATTTTAAATATTTTGACAGGGGTGGGGTGGGGTTGGTCTGACCTCTACTGCTGAAATCCCACTATTGCGCTCTGTATCCCCACCCCGTTCACTGCACATCCGGTTTGGATATATATAAAGGGAACTTCTCCTTATTTTCATATAAGATGGATGTAGAGATGGGCACGAGAACACATTTTTTGTGACTTGAGAAATTCATCCTGTGCAGTACTTACGTGCATGTAATGTGTGCTCTACAGTGGGTTCAAAAGAAGATACAGTAAATGGCAGAGAGATTCCCATTGAAGTAGCCTGCTTCTGATAAAAGAAACAGCTCCAGTACAGTGGTGCCCCCCTTAACGATTACCTCGTTAAACAACAAATCCGCTTTACAATGTTTTTTTGCGATCGCTATTGCGATCGAAAAATGATGGTTTCAGTAGGGAAAATTCGCTTGACGATGATCAGTTCCCTACTCCGGGAACTGATTTTTCGCATTACGATGGTTTTCGAACAGCTGATCGGCGGCTGTCAAAATGGCTCCCCACTGTGCTAGGGACTGATTCCTTGCTAGACAGGCACCAGAATATGGCCGCCCTATGGAGGATTTTTGTTTTACGATGAGTTATTTCACCCATTGGAATGCATTGAACAGGGACTGATTCCTCGCTAGACAGGCACCAGAAAATGGCCGCCCTATGGAGGATCTTCGCTTTACGATGAGGTATTTCACCCATTGGAATGCATTGAACGGTTTTCGATGCATTCCAATGTTTTATTTAATTTCGCTTGACGACAATTTCGCTTAACAGCAATTTGAACGGTCAATTTAAATGGAACGGATTATCGTCGTCAAGCGAGGCACCACTCTATTTTAACATTTTAATTTATTTTCAATTTTACCTATATTTCATATAACATTTTCATTTAGTTTCAATTTTACCTATATTTCATATATGTTCATATTTTAAATTGTACAATGCTCTGATATAAAGAAAGAAAAAGGGTTGTTTTTCTGATACCTTGGAGTTAGATGGCATCGGAGGAGGTGAAACTCCCAGTCCAAAGCTATGGGATTTGCCTGTGTAATGTCTGGATATCTTGAGGGGCCCATCATTGCTCTAGCTTATGGCAAAATCAGATGGGAACTGTGAATAGAGATGGGCACAAACTTTAGTTCGGAGGTTTGTGCCAGTTTGTTGGACTGGCACCACCAGTGCTGTCGGTTCCCTTCCCCCATTTCCCTGGACGGCTCCTCCACTCACCAGTCATCATGTGCTGCTCTTCTCCTCTTCGGGCATCTGACCAGTTGCATGCTTCCCTCCTCTGCCTCCCCCAGCAGCCACCCATTCAAAGGCACACTGCAGGAATCCCTGCCCTGCCTCTTTGTCTAAGTGGGTGGCTGCTGGAGGAGGTAAAGGAGGGAAGCATGTGCTCCCCCTGGGACTAGTTGAACACTTGCTGAAGAGGAGAAGAGCGGCGCACACCAGCTGGTGAATGGAGGATCCATGTAGGGTGAGGAAAGGGATCACATGGTACCTGTGATGCCAATCCAACTAACTGGTATGAATCTCCAAACCGAGGTTCGTGCCCATCTGTAACTGAAGTCTAAGTTAGGTTTCATTTTCTGCTCCCCTTTTCCTTCCGCAGGTGAAGACCTGTGGAGTGCGACTGAGAGAAATCACCAAGTAGCTGGTGAAGAAGCTGCAAATTTGGAGGAAATGGGAAGTCCAGAAGGGGAGGGTTTGCAAAGGGGTGGCCCGGAAGAAGCATCTAGAGCTCGGAAAGGCTCTAAGGAATCTCAGAGACATTCTCCAGGGGAAAAGGTAGAAAAAATTGTTTCTTGTAAAGGCAAGGAGCCGCTTGATGAAACCAGTAACCCACAGAGAATGCCAGTGGTGAAGAGTGAGATGAATACAGCGGATGAAAGCAGCTTTCCAGATGACTCAGAGATCGCTGAATTTCCAGTGGCCCACACTGCCGACTTGCCCTATAAATGCTTGGATTGCGGGAAGAGCTTTAATTACAACACCAGCCTCGTCCGGCATCAGAGAAGCCACACGGGAGAGAAACCGTACAAATGCTCGGACTGCGGGAAAAGTTTCTGCCAGAGTTCAGGCCTCACCGTTCATCAGAAAATCCACACCGGGGAGAAAGCCTATCAGTGCCTGGACTGTGGGAAAAGCTTCCGGGTAAAAGGCCACCTCATCCGGCACTCCATCATCCACAAAGGGGAGAAACCTTACAAATGCGCTGAATGTGGAGTCTGTTTCTGTGAAAGGTCAGACCTCACGATCCATCAGAGAACGCACACGGGAGAGAAACCGTACAACTGCACTGACTGTGGGAAAAGCTTTCGCCGGAAGGCAGAGCTGACTCTCCATCAGAGGATCCACACCGGGGAGATGCCCTACACGTGCGTGGAGTGCGGGAAAGGCTTCCGCTGGATTCAGAACGTCATTGCCCATCAGAAAACCCACGCCCGCGTGAAACCTTTCGAGTGTCCTGAATGTGGGAGGAGATACTCTTCCAATGTGGGCCTTGCAAGGCATCAGAAAGTCCACGCAGCAGGTACCCCATGAATATATATTCGTACTGCAGGAAAAGTTTCCGCAATGGCACCAGGCTTATCGGGCAGGGGAAGATCCACACAGGAGAAAACTTGTTGAAAACTTGTAAACTATGGATTTTGGGAGAAGTTTCAACTAGAATTTGGACCTTTAATTCACGTCAGAAAAATCCATACAGGAGTGAAGCCATTCCTGTGTTTTGACTGTGGGTAAAATGTCAGATCTAAATCAGAACTTCACAAGCATTACATAATCTATGTAGGAGAGAAAAGTGATAAAAACCAAGCGTCGGTGATCCAGAGGTTTCTGCCCACGAGAAAGTTGTCAGCGACTGGCCCATAGGGAAAAAGGAAAGAGAGAAGGGAAAAGCTGGATCAGCTCATGGAATACGGAGATGTTGTACAGTGGTGTCTCGTATAACGACGTTAATTCGTTCCAGCAAAATCGCTGTAGAGTGAAAACGTCGTAAAGCGAAAATAAAAAACCCATAGAAACGCATTGAAACCCTTTGAATGCGTTCCAATGGGCTAAAAACTCACCATCCAGCGAAGATCCTCCATACGGTGGCCATTTTCGGTGCCTGTATAGCAAGGAATCCGTCCCTAAGCACAGCGGGGAGCCATTTTGAGCACCCGGTGGCCATTTTGAAAACCTGACGATCAGCTGTTTTGATCCTAATGTGAAGAATCGGTTCCAAAAGCAAGGAACCGATCTTCACAAAGCAAAAAAAAAACTATTTTAAAGCGGATTCGTCGTAATGTGGGATAATCGTTAAGCGTGGCACAACTGTATTGTATTGGATTCTGCTGGTCCACGTACTTTGTGTGCGGATCAGCTCATGGAATATGGAGATGTGTTGTATTCTGCTGGTCCACATACTAGTTGCCTTTACAGCCCTAGCCAGTATACTCAGTTGTTGGGGGATTATGGGTGTTGTAGTCCAGAAACATCTGGAGCATCTCAGGTGCTCACTGTCATCTACATTTTGCAAGCAAACAGAAAAATGTCCAGAAAAATGGAGTTCTACTTTTCCTAACCCCATGGATCAGCTCATGGAATACGGAGATGTTGTACAGTGGTGTCTCGTATAACGACGTTAATTCGTTCCAGCAAAATCGCTGTAGAGTGAAAACGTCGTAAAGCGAAAATAAAAAACCCATAGAAACGCATTGAAACCCTTTGAATGCGTTCCAATGGGCTAAAAACTCACCATCCAGCGAAGATCCTCCATACGGTGGCCATTTTCGGTGCCTGTATAGCAAGGAATCCGTCCCTAAGCACAGCGGGGAGCCATTTTGAGCACCCGGTGGCCATTTTGAAAACCTGACGATCAGCTGTTTTGATCCTAATGTGAAGAATCGGTTCCAAAAGCAAGGAACCGATCTTCACAAAGCAAAAAAAAAACTATTTTAAAGCGGATTCGTCGTAATGTGGGATAATCGTTAAGCGTGGCACAACTGTATTGTATTGGATTCTGCTGGTCCACGTACTTTGTGTGGGGGACCTAGTTGCCTTTACAACCCTAGCCAGTATACTCAGTTGTGGGGGATTATGGGTGCTGTAGTCCAGAAACCTCTGGAGCATCTTGGGTGCTCACTGTCGTCTATATTTTGCAAACAAACAGAAAAAAATGTCCATAAAAATGGAGTTCTACTTTTCCTAACCCCAGCTGAACTCGTGGGAAAGAGTTTCTTAGTCTTGTATGATTTGAAATATGAACCGTCTCTCTTTGGGTTGCTTTTAAACAAAACAAAAGAAACTGCTTTTTTTAAAAAAAATAATCTTTGTATTCTCGAAGGCTTTCGAGATTATTTTTCAAACAAGAAAAATAATCTTTCTTGTTTGAGGGATTTTTGCTTTGAGGTAGTTGAATGACATTCATTTTCAGAGCCTGGATTGTGCCTAGCTTCATTGCTGGTTTGCCTTGATAATGAAACTTGATCTTTACTCATCTAGGTGTGGCTGAAGCTGATGGGATTTGGAATCCAAAAGCAACTGGAGACAACAAAAGTAACACACCGTTAGTACACTCCCTTGATCTTATTTCTTTCTTTCAGGTGCCTGTAATACACCAGAAAAATACTGTATGAGGCTTCTTTGCTAGATACAGTATCTTTAAACCGCATATTGGAATGGTAGCTGGATAATACAGTGGTGCCCCGCATAGCGATGATAATCCGTTCCAGAAAAATCGTCGCTATGCGGAAATTAAAAGCCCACAGGAATGCATTAAAACCAGTTTAATGCGTTCCTATGGGCAAAAAACTCGCCTTTAAGCGAAAATCCTTCATACGGCCGCCATTTTCACTGCCCGGTAAGCAAGGAATCGGCGTGGAAACACAGTGGGTGGCCATTTTTTTTACCCGGCGGCAATTTTGGAACCGCCGATCAGCTGTTTGGAAATCATCGTTATGCGAAAATCGGTAAGCGAAACAGCTTACCAATCATCACAAAGCGATTTTTCCCCTTTAAATTTATTTATTTATTTATTTATTTGATTTTACCCCACCCCTCTAGACAACGTCTACTCTACTTAAATCATCACAATGCGATCGCTTTTGCGATCGCAAAATCTTAATCGCTATGCAGATTCGTCGTTAAACGGGGCACCCGTTAAGCGAGGCACCACTGTATTCTGTTTAAATTCCACAGTTGCTAGATACAGTATCTTTAAACCGCATATTGGGATGGTATCTGGATAATACTCTGTTTAAATTCCACAGTTTTCTTTTCACGTACTGGCTAATTTTTTAAAATCATTTGACGGCCGTAAAGACAGAAATGTAATAACATAGCTTAACATTAAGCTTGCCTTCCTCTTTGTTTTTGATAGGACAGCAGCTCCTAACAAATTTCTATAGCTTTCTTTCAAAACCAACGGTGTCTCTCTTTCCAAAAAACAAAGAAGGAATATTCATTTAGGATTCTACGTTGCATTGTACCTCACATCGTACTTAAAATTATGTGCATCCAAATTATGCCCCGCCACCTGTATTTATTAGGGACGTGATGGTGCTGTGGGTTAAACCGCAGAAGCCTCTGTGCTGCAAGGTCAGAAGACCTGCAGTTCGTAAGATCAAATCCACGCGACGGAGTGACCCCTGTCGCTTGTCCCAGCTCCTGCCAACCTAGCATTTCGAAAGCATGCAAAATGCGAGTAGATAACTAGGTACCACCACAGTGGGAAGGTAATGGCATTCTGTGTCTAGTCACGCTGGCCACGTGACCACGGAAAAATGTCTTCGGACAAACGCTGGCTCTATGGGTTAGAAACGGAGCTGAGCACCACCCCCTAGAGTGGGACACGACTGAACAAATTGTCAAGGGGAACCTTTACCTTACCTGTATTTATTATATCTTTATTTGACATTAATACTGCCCATGTAACTGAAGAAGATCTAGGAAATGGCCAAGATAATGCTATTGAAGTAGCCCACTTCTGGCCAAAAATAGTCTAATGAATATTTTAATTGGTTTTTAATTTAACTTATATTTCATAGTTTTAAGTTGCAAGCGACTTTCGGATAAGAATAAAGAAAAACTTGAGCACATGAGAAGGGCCGCCTCGCTCTCCAAAGGAACTGCATTCAGGGCAGATTTGTAATCAATCTGGAAGCACAAGAACAACACTAAAAAAAAAATCAGTTGTTCATCCCATTCCTGATTTTAGGTCATGGGGTTCAAACCAATATGAGCCAAAAGTTTTCTGCAAGTTCAGGCACCCTGCCTCTTTTTCTACAGAAGTAGAGTATTTATTTATTTATTCATTCATTCATTCATTCATTTGATGAAAAATTGCCTGAGAGGGCAGGGAATTGAACCCTGCCCAATGAGGACCAAGTGCGATCCGGGATTGTTAGAAAACGAGATGAGAGGATCAACGGGCTGAACTCCTGACCACCAGCATTTCAAATAAGAGTTAGAGGAGAACCCGTGTCATGTAGTAGGATGTCCAACGAAGACTCGTGAAATGGGAGTTCCAATGTCATTCTCGGCTGTAGAAATTCACAAGAGGTTGGACTGGCAATGGTAAACCACTCCTAACTTGTCAATTCTGGCTTACGGTGACCTTTCTCAGGGTTTTCAAAGTAGAGAGTACTCAATCAGTGGTTTGCCCTTCCCTCCCTCTGGGAACACGGAATGGGCAAGGAGGCTCAGTGGGGGAATTGGAACTCGCAACCTCGGGCTCCACAGCCACTGAGCTATCCCACCCAGCTTCATGGTACAGGGCAACAAATAATACAATAATATAGCAGAAATTGAATACGGATTATAAACAAAGACGAATAATAATAACATGAATGATAGAATAATGACACAATTGCAGGAGGTGATGCTCAGGCAACTCGTACAGCAGGGTTGTGTTGTTTCCTGTAGGGGAGAATCTAATTATTTTATTCCTCACCTTAAATGGTGTCCCTTAAACATTTGTGTGTCTTTCCATGGGTAATTGCAACTAATTGATGAGGTGACAGGAAGCATGGGATTTGCATGCCTGGAATTTAGATTTGCCTCGGCATCCTCTCAATTAGCTACAGCAAGCTAAGCAAACCTGACTTGCATACCAAGAGGATTATAGACAATATTTCTGTAACAATTTAAAGTTTTCAAGAATGGTCATGTGTACTTATATTGTGATTGTTCCCCAACCCACTGCAGAGGGAGTGAACAGAGGCTGGGAGCGAGGGGCTTGCTAACACTACTTAGCAAAATCACCAGAGAGGTGAGATTCGAAACCAGAGCTTCTTGATTTATACAGTGGTGCCTCACATAGCGATCACTCTGCATAGCGAATAAATCGCTTTGTGACAATGTTTTTGCGATCGCAAAAGCGATCACTTTGCGATGGTCCCTATGGTGAAATTTCGCTTTGCGATGATCACAGGGAAGCGAACATTGCAAAGCCCCCATTTTCGCACAGCTGATCGGCGGTTTCAAAATGGCTGCCAGGTAAACAAAATGGCTGCCCGCTGAGTTTCCTCGCTTTAGAGGCACCGAAAATGGCCACCCCTATGGAGGATCTTTGCTTAAAGGTTAGTTTTCAGCCCATAAGAACGCGTTAATCGCATTTTAATGCGTTTCTATGGGCTTTTTATTTTTGCTTAGTGATGTTATTGCTTAGCAGCGATTTTTTTCTGCACGGATTAACATCGCTAAGCGAGGCACCACTGTAGTTACTTTCTGTAGCTGTTATGACATGGCAATTCTCACTAGAACATCTGTTGCCTTAGTGCTGGATCTTCTGTTAATTTAAAGCAATTTAGAAGGTAAATTGAGTACCCAGTGTGTGTGTGCAAGATGTAGCCTGCACCATTAAATTGTAAACCACCCAGAGAGCGTTTTAAGTGCAATGGGGTGGAATATAAGCAACACACTTGATTGTGTTTGATGCTCCCTGCTTTGTTTCATCCCACTTCTCAATTTTTCTATTGCTCTCTTTCCCCCATCCATCTGTTCTTCTAGAGATCTTAGTGAACTGGAACACTGCTGCAAGAAGTCCGACAGTGAGTCCTTGGTAGAAAATCAAAAGCAGGACATTTCCCTGGCCTTGAAAAGTGGACTTTGACCCATGGGAAAAAATGGCTACTGAACAGGAAATGCAGCCATTGTTGGGTTTCAAGTTTCAGACTGCATTCGAACAAAATAGGATAAAAATGGATGAGCGATATCAACCTGGAACTATGTATGGCGAGGAACCTGGAGAAGAACATGTCCCTCATGGCAGCTATGCTGGAAATATCAGGGAATGCCTCTCCAGATGGCCAGAGCAGCAGGTCAAGTCGGAGCCGGGGGAGAGGCTGCTCCGGCAGTGGGAAGACCAGTGGCAGGGCTTCCTGAAGACCGTGGAGTCTCCCTCTTCGTCCGAGTGGGAGAGGCCAGGGCTGCCGGACGCGTCGGCCCCGTGGGGCGATGCCCAGGCCTTCCTGGCCTCCTTCGAGCAAGTGGCCGAGGCCTGCTTGTGGCCCAAGGAGGAGTGGGCGGCCCGACTCCGGCCAGCCCTCCGAGGAGAAGCGGGCCAGGCCTTCGTCCGGCTGGAGGCCAGGGACCGAGAGGACTACGGCAAGGTGAAGGCGGCCCTCCTGCGCAGGGAGGCTCTGCGGAGAGAGAAGACCCGGCAGCACTTCCGGAGCTTCGGCTACCGGGAGGCCGAAGGGCCGCGAGCGGTTCACGGCCGGCTACGGGAGCTTTGCCGCGGGTGGTTGAAGGTGGAGAAGCACACGAAGGAGCAGATCCTGGAAGAGCTGGTCCTGGAGCAGTTCCTGGCCGTCCTTCCGCCGGAGGTCCAGACCTGGGTCAGGGGACACGGGCCCGAGACCGGCGCCCAGGCGGTGGCCCTGGCCGAGGACTTCCTGGGGAGGCCTTGCAAGTCGGAGAGGCTGGAGCAGCACGTAAGGGAAAGCAAAGCTTGGAAAAAATACTGTCAAAACGTAATTGTGACTCATTGGAACATCTGTCTATTTTCAGTAGCTCATTCTCACTAGTGTTGCAAAATCCTTTTTCTGATGTGTTTTAGCTTTTTTCCTAACTCTAAGTATTGAGAAGAAAAGGGCATACAATTTGGAAAGTTGCACTCAGAGTGGCTCTAAAAATTGCCTTTAATACTGTCAAAACGTAATTGTGACTCATTGGAACATCTGTCTATTTTCAGTAGCTCATTCTCACTAGTGTTGCAAAATCCTTTTTCTGATGTGTTTTAGCTTTTTTCCTAACTCTAAGTATTGAGAAGAAAAGGGCATACAATTTGGAAAGTTGCACTCAGAGTGGCTCTAAAAATTGCCTTTAAGGGCTATCCTAAAAGCTACTGGGATGTGGTGGTGCTGCGGGCTAAACCGCAGAAGCCTCTGTGCTGGAAGGGCAGAAGACCTGCAGTTATAAGATCGAATCCACGCGACGGAGTGAGCCCCCGTCGCTTTGTCCCAGCTCCCGCCATCCTAGCGGTTCGAAAGCATGCAAAAATGCGTGTAGATAAATAGGGACCACCACGGTGGGAAGGTAACGGCATTACGTGTCTAGTCGCGCTGGCCACTTGACCACGGAAGATTGTCTTTGGACAAACGCTGGCTCTATGGGTTGGAAACGGGGATGAGCACCGCCCCCTAGAGTCGGACGCGATTGGACAAATTGTCAAAGGGAATCTTTACCTTTACGTAAAAGCAGCTAAATAATCATTTATAAAGTCAGAAGTTGGGCAAAAACTCCCAGAAGCCTTCATCCGCTATTTGGCTGGGATTCCTGGGAGTTGTAGTCCAAGACCACTTGGAGACCCAAGGTTGGGAACCCCTCTTTAGAACTAAGATCAGGGAAACCAAGGCTGGCCTCCCTTCTCAGCCTCGGAGCTTAGTGGATGATCTTGAGCTGTTCCCGTGCTCTCAGGCTAACCTAACTTAAGTTGGCCTAAGGCTGCAGTTTCCCAATCTTGGGTGACCCCGGCATTCTTGGACTGCAATTCCCAGAAGCTTTCACGACCCGCCGAGCTAACCAGAGTTTTTGGATTTGGAATCCAAGAACACCTGTGTGACGCGAGGCTGAGAAGCACTGGCATGAGGGTAAAATGAGGGAGTGAAGTCCACTCTATAGGTCTAGAGTAGTGGTTCTCAACCTGGGGTCCCAATCCAGATGTTCTTGGGCTGCATTTTCCCAGAAGCCTCCATCACCAGCTGTGCTAGCCAGGATTTCTGGGCGTTGCAGTCCAAAAACATCTGGAGATCCAAGTTTGAGAACCATTGGTCTAGAACAGGGGTTCCCAAACTTTTTTGAGCTGTGACCCTTTTCTGATAGCCAAGTAACCTGTGACCTCCTCCCCCCTTGCCACATTTGCACAAAAAGGCATTTTTAATGGGGAAAAGTCAGAAAACAAGTTTCTTTCTCCCCCAAAGGGTCTGTTTCTCATGCACGCTAACCTTAATATCCTGCTCTGAAAAGTCGAGGAAGAAATTATTTAAATTATTAAATTTATTTATTTAAGTGAGATTTAGTGTAAATTAAGGAAAACATTCTGTACATTCCCCTCTTGCTCCCTACTGGAGCTTGAATCAGGGATTGAGAGGGCAAAGAGAGATACAGCCATTCTGAAATTTTGGGACGGCCTGGTTGTAGAGACTTGCTTTTGCGGGGAACAGATGGAAGGGACATCCAGCTACAGTCGCTGCACTTTTTGACAGTGAACACACCATTTCTTGTATTAGCCAAAAGTTAAGGCCTGACGAGCTTTATTTTCCTAGAACTGTAGAGTTGGAAGGGATCCTAAAGATCATCTTGTCTGACCCCCTACCTGTGGAGGAGATTGACAGCTAATACGTTTCCAAGGGATGGCTGTCCAAACCACTTTTTAAAAACCTCTAAGTCTGTACCGCTCACCTACCACAGAGAGAATCTGCTCGGAATTTACTCCTAATGTTTAGTCCGAATCACATACATTGAAGCCATGTGTTCAAGTCTTACCCACAGAAGCTACAGAAGACGCTTTTGATCTGGGTAGGACCATTTTTCACCTTGGTGACTGGCGGATCTAAATTTGACCCT
>NW_018151749.1:47304-74558 GCF_900067755.1 Pogona vitticeps
ATGTATGTATGTATGTATGTATGTATGTATGTATGTATGTATGTATGTATGTATGTATGTATGTATGTATGTATGTATGTATGCATTCATTCATTCCCCACCTTTCTGCTTGAAAGGACCCAAGGTGGACCGGTAGAGACAGGACCCATAGAGAAATTTATCATTCTCAATATTCCCCCCCCCCATTATATGAGCTTTTACAGCTCTAAATCCACTCCTTCTGACCTAAAGGCTGGAAAATAAACTTCCTGTATATATATATACAGATATATTTATACCTGTCCCGTGAGCAGGTGAGGTTACCGCTTATAGACCATGTGATAATGGATCGCACTGACACAGGAATGAGATGATCAAGCTCTTAATTAGCATGAACAAGCTAGGATGATGATCTAGCTGTCACAGGAATGCGAAGAATTACCTGTTTATCAGAGAGGGTCTTGGAAGAGAGTTATTTTATAGCGGAAAGTTGGATATTAATAAATGCAGTCTGATAAAAAGCCATGATCTCTGCTGCGACTCATGGGGAAACACAAGAACTGGTTTATGTAGCTGCCTTCACTGCTTTCCTTTCTGATCTCCCTTTATAATGCCTTTCTCTCTCTCTCTCTCTCTCTCCTTTCAGTAGCCACTGCAATGGAGTGTCCTGGAGGCTGAATTTTTCTTGAATTCTTCTGAAACTACTTTTTCTGTGTCACGGGTTCCTAATGTCAGATTTATGTCCCTTCATATTTTTGTGTGTGCAGGGATTGTCCAGTTTATTTTAACCAGAAAACAGACAAGCACTCCTGACACAAACCCATTCGCAGGGCGGGCAACAGCTTATGTTTTGCAGCCGTAAACAAACAGGGGCTACTTTTGTGGAAATCAATTTATCTGCTCTCTTATTTTGCAATTCTCTTGTATTCCTAGAAGCTGTTAACAACCTTTTGTCTTTGATTTTGAAATGCTGGTTGTTGGTTTTGAAAGTATTTCAATTTACGTTTGTGTGTGTGTGGTTTTAATTTAACTGTTGGAAAAAAAGCGGATTTCAAATTATTTACATAAGGCACATGGGACCTGCTGTGAGCAGAGAGCATGGCTGTTTTGTGCCGTGGTCTGACTTATGGTGAACTTAATAGCATTTTCAAGGTATGTAAGATGTTCAGGGAGTGGTTTTACCATTAGCCTTGTTTTGGTTTATGTTTGATCACAAGGAAGTAAACACAGGCTTAATTTTCAAGGAATAGCATGTTTCTTTTTGAGGGGTGCAGTGGACTGGCTTATTCTTCACAAATGTGTACGGTTCCCTCCAAACACTGCTTATGATGACAACCATTGCCACATCATGTGGATTTTCAAGGTATGTAAGGACTGGCTTATTGTATTCGCGAAGGCTTTCTTCACAAATGTGTATGGTACAAATGTGTACTGTTATGATGACAACCATTGCCACATCATGTGGCAGTGAATTCCGCAGTTTAACAACAATTGCTTCTGTTACCCATCTGTAGTCCCACACCGCTCATCTCCAAGGGATGACCCCGGTGGCTTCTTCTGCCTCTGCCCAATGTGTTCGGAGTTTCATTGTGTTTCCCACCAACCAACCCACGCTGTTGTTCTACTTTTCTCTTCAGCCTTAACTTTGAGAGAACTCACTGGCTGCTCCCCGTGGTGTGCATTTTAATATCTGATATGTTTTCAAAAGGTTTGGCAGTAGTGGCTTTAGTATGGAGATGTCTAATCACAATTTAATAATGGCCAGGATCCAATTTACACCATGCAAGTGTAACTGTGTAAATGACAGTCGTGGATTGCCCATTATTAACGAGTCATGGCTTGCATTTACAGTCATGTGACAGTTGCAAAAATTATGTAATTGCACTTAAACCGATGTAAATGCATAGCTCAGATTGGCCAATACCTGTGGATATGCTTACTTTTCAGCTGTGTTGTCTTTTTAATCACAGCCACTAGATGGGCAGGATAAAAATTCAAAAAACCAAAAATTGGGGGGGAAAAACACCACTTGGGCAGGATAAAAATTACAAAAATTTTGTAAGCCGCCTTGATCTCTTATTTTGAAGGACAGTTTGCCTATTTGAGGGAGAAATTAGAGATAGGAAATAAATAAAGATAGAAATAATTGTGCTCCATCTCATTGAATATCAAAATCTGAACGTTTCAGGATCGTTGGTTGAACTTTTCATATCGTGCATTTTCAAATTATGGAAATGTGACTTTTCACTTCATCACGATTTCATGCTTTTGCTTTGTCAGCAGGATAAAATGGCTGCTGAGCAGAGAGAGAGAGACGCTCAAGCTGCCCTGTTCCAGTCAGGAGGTATACAGTGTTGTGTGAAAGAGGAACCGGACGAGGGATTGTCCCAATGCTGGGATTCTGAAGACTTCCTGAGGGTAGTTCGTGTTCCTGACACGCAGCTTGGATATTCCCAAACCTTGTGGGATGATACAAAGGCACCTCTCGAGGGATATCTTGAGGGTAGTCAGCCAGCCATTAGGAAGCAACAGATGGTGGGACTCGAGGAGACACCCAACGGAGACACCAAACTTACGTCTGGCGGTGCAGGTGTTGATGGCGTCACCCTGAGAGCTTACAAAAACCCCAGCCACAGTGGAGAATACAAGACCATCAAGGAAGAGATCCTTCACGACGTTGCGCTCGAGACGGAAGCCCAACGGCAGCATTTCCGGATGTTCCGCTACCCAGAAGCTGAAGAGCCAAGGGAGGTGTGCCAGCGACTCTGGGAACTCTGCCGCCAGTGGTTGCGACCGGAGAGGAACACCAAGGAGCAGATCCTGGAGTTGGTGGTCCTGGAGCAGTTCCTGGCCATCCTCCCGCCAGCGATCCAGAGCTGGGTGATGGAAGGTGGCCCGCAGACCTGCTCTCAAGCGGTGGCCCTGGCCGAGGATTTCCTGCTGAAGCAACAAGAAGCTAAGGAGAGACCAGAAAATCAGGTGAGGAGAACTTGTTGCCTTATACAGAGGTGGGAGAAACAGGGAGGGACCTGTGGTAGGGTGTTACCAAAATATGTGCCTGGGTTCCAGGGGCTCATAGACATCCGTGCCAAAGTTCCCTGGTTTGCCCCCCCCCCCGATTTTGGCGGCATTTTGGTCAGCAAATTTTGCTGCTCTCATATTCAGAGGGGTGTTTAGGATGGGCCTCATGCGACTCGTGGCAACCTCTGTAAGTCCCCTAAAATATATATATCTAATGCGACAGTTAAGCAGACAACAGGGCCAGAATCAAATCGAGAGATGCATGTTTAAGAAACAATCTAGGACCCCTTTATCCACGGGATTCATATCTGCTGATTATTAGTTGTGGTCTAAAAATATTAAAAGAAAAAACCTAGGAATAATTATTTATAAAGATGAAGTTACCAGAACCGGCCACTAGATGGTGCCATAGACTATGCTATGCATAGGGTTCTCTCTACAATGTTGTTACCGGAACTGGTCACTAGATGGAGCCAGAGACTGCTGTGATCTGTGTTTTTCAGCATGGGGGGGGCTACTTGGAACTGATCCCCTGCAGATCCAAGGATCTTAGTATACATCCGATTGAGGTCCATTATCCAGCATTGGTCAGGTCACGACTACTGTTGGGATCCTCCCATCTCTTTCAGGTGTTGATCCACCAGGTCACCGCAAGTACCCCCGAAGCTGAACAGGATTTGTCCACTATTGAACCAGAACAGCTTTACCGAGAGCCAAAGCAGGAGGACTCCGAAGAGGCCAGGCTTATGGGTGAGGATCCCTTTACGTGGTTTATATTTTTATAGACATATTTTATAGACTTTTATAGACTTCAAGTGCCTAGAGATCTAGAGGGTAAGGTGGGTGGAAGGGGGGTGCATTAGGAAGGTGAATATTATTCTCCTTCCCCTTCCCCCTCCCAATTTTTTTCTCTTTTTTAGTGATTTCTCGAGCCAAGATTTCTCAATTTTTTGCAAATACGAAACACTTCTTTTGTTCTTTCTCTTTTCTGTTTTATTTTTAATTTTTCTCTGGCTGAATGCTGTGCACCTAGCTGTCCTGTTATCCGTTAATTTCCCCCTTCCACTGTACCTTTTTATTGATTTCTTTCCTATTTCAGTTTAAATATATCACTCCCATTAGTGGTTCACAATCAAATGCACAATCAAGGTAGTAAATATAATAAAAAAATGTAGTACAGAAATCATGTGCTCGTTTATGTCCTAGGTTTTTTTTTAGGGGAGACACACAGTATCAACAAAGGAACTAGAGGCATCATTTTAGGGTTGTTTATCATTGGGGTGTATTTTCATGGGGGGAAATCTGGTTTTGTACAGAAATTGTAATAAGTCTGCACTGGTGGGTGTTATAACCACCAAACTATCTTATCACATGAGATTTCTAAAAAAATAAAATAAATAACACTTCACATAGAGACATCTCTACAAGAAAAAATCAAAGAATTTTTTTTCTGTTGGTTGCTGCCTCTGATATGTCCACCAGGGATGGGATTTTCAGATTGTCTTCATGGCAGATGCCTTAATTCTTCATTCTGGGACTTCTGCCTAATTTGTAGACACGTTTCAGACACATCAATGTGAAGACAGGCCTAAATTATAAGACTTTGAGGCTTAGCTAGGCCTAGTTCTGCCCCAGCTTCCTGTTCCTGTCCCAAGGCCTTCTGGGAGCATTTTTTTCTGAACAGGGTTGGGTGGAGTTGGGCCTAAATAAACCTCAAAGATTTCTAATCAAGGCCTTTTCCCCAGGTACATCACATCGAAGAGTTAAAATAGAGAATTAGAGTATTTGTAGACCAGGAAAACTGAAATCTCAACCCTGCTCTCCAAACCTTCTCCATTCTCAAGAGCAGTTTCCCCACTCAGTCTGTCTTTTTATATGTACAGTATGTGTAAATCTAACTCTGTGGCTTATTGCTGGCACAGGAAGTCAGGTATGATTAAACCATGGTTTGCCGTGACAACTGAACCAGCAACTGTGGCTTGTCCCTGGCTTGTTTCCCCTGCTGCCTCCCCTGAAACAGGTACTGATAACAGATAAACAAACCAGAAATGGGAGAAAGAAGCCATGGTTAATTTAGCTGGCTGCCCCACAATTTGTGACTTAAGCAACAAATCATCATTAGTACAAGCCATGATTCAGCTTGATACGTGAGCATGTGCAGTGGCTGGTCCCTCATTTTTCAGAACTTAGAATCCAGCATTTACTCAGATTTAGCGAAGGAACAAAGGCTGTTTGCTGTGGCTTTTTAATGCTTGCATATGAATGTGGGATTTTTTTGCTGTAATATTGCTCTAGTTTAAGTCCATGCTGTTAGCATAATGTTTTATGGGGATGGGATTTTTTTTTAAATTTCTGGAACTTCGAATCCCATAATTCCCCATTCTGAGAGTTCTACCTGGCTTACAGACACTTTACACAGTATGGCTCACCAGGGAGAAAAGGCCTAAACAGGAAGTCTTTGAGGCCAAGTTAGGCCTAGCTCTCTGTTCAGAAAGAAAGCTCCCCGCTAGCATTGGGGCAGGAACAGGAAGCTTGGATGGAACTAGGCCTAGCTAAGCCTCAAAACCTTCTGATATAGGCCTTTTCTTCCAAGCGAGCTACATTTAAATGTCTGTTAGGTATGTGTAAATCGGGTAGAATTCTCAAAATGGAGAATTATGGGATATGTAGTGCAAGAAATCCAAAAGTCCCTTCCCTCTTTTTCTAAATCATGTTAGGTTTGCTTTCCCCTCCTCCCCTTTCCAGCAGGGACTGAATGGCCTCATGGAAGTCGGGAAGATGAGGAGGAAGAAAAACCACATTTGGAAATGGTGGATCAAGTGGAACCCCAGCGATCACTGACAGAAAAAAATTCTTGGGGTTGGGGAAAGGGAGAGATTTCGGCCAAACCACCTGAAACGGAACCACAAAGCCATCCCGAAAATCAAGAGAGGACCTCCGTTTCTTCTGTGGAAGGCGGTGAGGGCCTTAGTGACACCGAAGAGGAGGGTGTCAACAGCCAGGACCAAAACGCCAGCGATGCAGACGAGAAGAACCTCAGTCAGACGGCGGGTCGTACGTCCCACCCGAGGATCTCTCCAGGACCGAAGCTCCACAAATGTCTGGTTTGTGCGAAGGCCTTCCCATTGAGATCTAGCTTGGTGGTGCACGAGAGGACGCATGTGGGAGGGAAACTGTACTGCTGTTTGCAGTGCGGGAAAAGCTTCATTGCCAGTTCGGACTTTGCTCAGCATTTAAGGACCCACACCGGGGAGAAAATATACAAATGCTCGGAGTGCGGGAAGTGCTTCCGCCACACCTCCTCCTTCACCAGCCACCTGAGGAGCCACATGGGCGAAAAGCCATTCCAGTGCCTGGAATGTGAGAAAAGCTTCGTGGCCCGTTCAGACCTCATTCGGCACGAGAGGTCCCACACGGGCGAGAAGCCTTACCGATGCTCCGACTGCGGGAGGGGTTTCTGCCAGAACTCTCAGCTGGCCACTCACCAGAGAATCCACATGGGAGAGAAGCCTTTCGAATGCTTGGAGTGCGGGAAGATCTTCAGCCGAAGTTCCCACCTACACGGGCATCAGCGGATCCACTCCATCGAGAAGCCGTACAAATGCTCCGACTGCGGGAAGACCTTCAGCGGGAAGTCTCACCTCAATCGCCACCAGAGGATCCACACGGGCGAGAAGCTGTTCAAGTGCTTGGTGTGTGGGAAAAGCTTCTGCATGAACTCCGACCTCATCGCTCATGAGAGGATCCACACAGGCCACAAGCCGTACAAGTGCCTGGACTGCGGGAAAAGCTTCAGCCAGAAGCAGCACCTGACGAGCCACGAGAGGACCCACACGGGAGAAAAACCCTACGTTTGCTCCCACTGCGGCAAAGGGTTCAGCGTGAGCTCCAACCTCAACACCCACGAGCGCACCCACACGGGCGTCAGGCCCTTCACGTGTTCCGACTGCGGGAAAAGCTTCAGTCAGAAATCCCACCTCATCGGCCACCAGAGAATCCACACAGGGGAAAAGCCTTATGTGTGCATGGAGTGTGGGAAAAGTTTTGGGTCCAGCTCAAATCTGATGGCCCACATGAGGATCCACAGCGGAGAGAAAGCATAGGCGAGTTTGCAGGACAGCTGAAACAAATCTGAAGGGGGGGGAGAACACCTCCCATCCTTTCCCACCAATATCCTTTGTATTTACAGTGGTGCCTCGCATAGCGAGCGCTTCGCTATGCGATGAAACCGCACAACGAGGGGTCCCTGGCCATCGCTGGAGCGCTCGCTCAGCTATGGCCCCTATGGGCTTTTTTCGCTATGCGATGATCGCGCGGATGCGATCAAAGCATAGCGAACAGCTGATCGGCGGTTCCAAAATGGCCACCGCTAAAACAAAATGGCGACCGCTGTTTTGCCTCGCTAACGAGGCATCCAAACTGGCCACCGCAATGGAAGAAACTCGCAGAACGGTGAGTTTTAAGCCCATAGGAATGTATTAAATCAGTTTTAATACGTTCCTATGGGCTTTTTTATTTCACTTAACGATGGATTCGCTGAGCAAGGGTTAATCCGGAACGGATTAACCTCACTAAGTGAGGTACCACTGTATTTGCAAACGTTGCCAATGTAGATGCTACAGATTTAGGGGGTTTTAGGAGACAAGTGACAACAGTAATACTGTAATCACGTGCCAGCAAGTCCATTCTGACTTATGGCGAGCCTTTTCTGGGTTTTCTAGGTAGAAAGTACTCGGAAGTGGTTTGACCCTTCCCTTCTTCCGGGGGTATTTCTGAGACTGTGTGCAGCTGGCCCGAGGCTACCCAGGCTGGCTTTCTTCTTAAGAGGCCCAGTGGGGGAATTGAACTCCCCGATACCTAAACCACTGAGCTATCCAGCCAGCTAAGAGGCAGACAGAAAAGTTATAAAAGTCTTTTCCGGACTGACCCAAAGACGTTTTGCTGCTGGAGATCAAGTATAAGGCGGTTGGCCCTTATTCCATGAGGAAAAGCTGAGTAGATGATCAGCTGATTCTTAGATAGCAGAGATGGAAAGGAGATCCCCCATCATAAATGAGAAGGGTAAAATGGGGGGGGAGTCATCACTGCCCTAATCAGCGGCCATAGGAGGCTCTTGCTTCACTCCGCCTAACAGATGGGACTGCTGTGAGCGTTGTATTTAACATAGTCACACTGAAATTGTTGCTGATGGATGCTAAGGCAATAAAGGTTATCACTGAAAGATAAGATGGTCTTCCTTTCCACCCATGCGTTATCTAAAACAGCAACCTAGTGGGCCTTCTCCTTCAGTGGCCCCACAGATGGAGAGGTTTTTGATCGTGGTCCACATACACAGCCCTCAGGATTTTTACTGACTGGCACACTCAACAGGAGTAACCCTGTCTTTGCTATCAGTTTCCAATATCTTGACTACGGATGTCCCATTTGATATCTTTTGAACTCGGCTCCCAGAATTTTCTAAGAACTCCCCAGGTGGTTCTAGACTACAGACTCACACCTACAGAAACCCCCTCTGCCGCTCGCCTGGAGAAAGGCCTGCTTCTAAGGCCTTGCTTCCAGTTGTTAAAGCAAGAGAAAGGAAGTTGCTGCAGTGCTCCCTAGGAGTCGTAGTTCTCCAGGAGGTGCTCTCTATAGAGAGTGAGGCTATGACTCCCAGAAAATGCAATGGCAGCTTCCTTCTTTGTACATTACCAACATAAGCGAGGCCCGAGACAGTCATGATATCTCAGAGATAGGCCCTGGTCCAGGCGAGTGAAGTGTAGATATCCGTAGGTGTGCGTCTGTGTGCTAGAACTCCCAGAAGTCTGTTTGGAGAATACTTATTCTGAGAATGGGAGTTCCCCTCCCTTGCAAAACTGGTACAGTTCTAAGCCAGAGTTGTGGGTGGGTGGGAGCTTTTATGGACTACAAAACCCAGAATGCTGCATGTCACAACTATGTGATTCTAGGCATTGAAGTAAAAAAAAAAAGTAACTTTTCCAAATTCTTTTCTCAAGCTACTAAACCTCTAAGCAGAAAGGTGCTGCTTTGGTAGTGAGAGAAATCTTCACTGCTAGATGTTGGGAGCTGCATTTAAAAATAACAAACAGAGCAGTGGAGTCTTGTTGCTAGACCACATGGGACACTACCTGAATTCAGACTTTGATCATCCTCAGCCAGAACCCCTCCTGCCACCCTCCATAGAAGAGTTAGTAGGGCAAAACTAAGCTTGGATGCTCCTCTTACTGCATGTATGAATGTTGTTTGCCAAAGAAACATGGGACACATCACAAATGTGTGGGTCCTCCTGGGACTGGCTAGCATTCCTTGTATTGTTCCACATGTCCCGCACTGTGCTACTCCTGTCCTCTGAAGATGCCATCCTGGGACTAGCTAGCATTCCTTGCATTGTTCCACATGTGCCACACTGTGCTACTCTTGTCCTCTGAAGATGCCCTCAGATCATCTTTGTTGCCCTCCTCTGAACTTGTTCCAATTTGTCAGCATCCTTCTTAAAGTGTGGTGTCCAGAATTGGACACAGTTCTCTAGATGAGGCTTAACCAGTGCCAAATAGAGGGGAAACTATGAGTACCTCATGGGATTTGGAGACTAGACTTCTGTTAATGCAGTCTAAAATAGCATTTGCCTTTTTTTGTAGCCACATCACAGGAATGGCCAACATGTGTTCTAGGACGACTCCAGGATCCTTCTCGCTAGTAGTCTTACTGAGCCAGGTATCCACCCATCTTGTCACTGTGTGTTGGATTTCTTTTTCCCACGTGCAGAACTTTGCACTATCCCTGTCAAACTTCATTTTATTGTTTTCAGCCCAATGCTCAAGCCTATCCAGATCATGTCGAATTTTGTTCAAAAATCTTCCCCATTTGATGCAGCCACCTCAGGCCTAGGCGATCCTCAGCTCATCGTCGTTTCCGTAACCAGCCCCAGCTAAAGAGAGCCCCCAAAATGTAGGCCGCTGAATTGGTCCATATCAATCAACAAATGAGCATTGGGTCTTTTATAAAGGTAATGGCTCTTCATGACTCATTGACGACCCAACCACCCTTGAATATTTTGCAGAGTGATGGGAAAATCCATTTCTTACCTAAATACCATGAAGCTTTCTGTTAAGCTTACGGGGAATACGAAAGCCTAAGAAGAGCTGACAATGTTATAGTTCCAGCTACTCAAAAGGTTTCAGGACCTGCTAAGCCCAACTCTACTACCTCAACTGGCTGGAGGAACAGGGATTGTGTCCTTATAAGTTAATAGCCGGAATCCTATTCATTACATACACCAGTATAACTGTAAACAACAGAAATTAGGTGCTGTTTGTTAACCACTCTCCACTTGTCCCAGTGTCAAACTAAGGAATACGTGGTGATATGGAGGGAGTTTTGGATTCGCTGGACTACAGCTCCCATCTCCATTTCGGGAGTTGTACGAGAAAACTACCTAAATGCAGCTCGCCTGGAAAAAAAAGGCCTCAACTGGAAGGCTTTGAAGGTGAGCTCGGCCTAGCACAGCCTAAGCTTCCTGTTCCTATGCTAGCTGGGAGCTTTCCTTCTGAAACAGGAAGCTAGGCCTAGCCCAGCCTCAAAAACCTTCCAGTTTGGGCCTTTTTTTTCTAGGTGAACTGCCTTTAGGGGCATATAAGGTATCTGTCTGTTAGGTAGAACTGGAGTGAAGGATGATGGGATCTGTAGTCCAATAAATCTAAAAATCCCACCCTTAGTTACATGTTAACTAACAGGCATTCACACCTATGCCACAGGATTTACACTGGTGTAAATAACCAACAAAATGGTGCCCACTGACCTTGATAACACAGGGACGACGGCCCAAGCAAGGCTGATTCTAGAAAATGAAAAAAGGTAACAAAGCTCAAAGTGACCCAAAACCATTCCTTCTGACCAGGAAAACTATTCCCCTTGCTCCTGAATAAAGACAGGCTTACAGCACATTTTGAATCGTATTCTCTGCCATATCCCAGACTTTAAGTCATGGGATGAAATAACTGATTCTGGAACTCAGCTACCATTGAGAGCTAAGGTCAAGCCACCAAGGTTTGTGGTACAGTGGTGCCTCGCTAGACAGTTACCCCGCATGACTGTTTTTTCGCTAGACATTGACTTTTTGCGATCGCTATAGTGATTCGCAAAACACTGATTCCTATGGGGGAATTTCGCTGGATAATGTTCGGTCCCTGCTTCGGAAACGAATTTTCGCTAGACAACGATTTTGACAGCTCCCTCCCTGTTCACAAAATGGGTGTTTTCGGAACCTAAGCTTCGCAAGACAGCTAATTAAACACCTAATCGGTGGTTCGCAAAGCGGCTTTCCTATGGCTGATCTTCGCTAGACAACGATGATTCTTCCCCATTGGAATGCATTAAACAGGTTTCAATGCATTCCAACGGGGAAATGCTTTGCACTAGACGACGATTTCGCTAAACAGAGATTTCAATGGAACGGATTATCATCATCTAGCGAGGCACCCCTGTACTGGCTTTGGTCCAGAGTCTTTAAATTTTTCCCTCCATCTAGCCATCTTTAATGCAAATAGAGTGATGTTTTGGATCACATATTATTTTGTCCTTGAAGCACAATGTCTAGTTTTGCTTTCCCTTCCCAAAGCTCCCTTCACCAAAGGATCCAGATATCATCCTCTAATGTCAGTATATAAATGACAGTCAAGAGTATGGGGTACAATGAGTTAGATCTTCCAGAATGCCTTTTGAACGTTTTGAACAAACCAAATTGATGAAATTGTGGAGATGAGTTCAGTAAAATTTATTTCTAGTGATTCTCTGCCATATCTCAGACTTTAAGTCATGGGATGAAATAACTGATTCTGGAACTCAGCTACCATTGAGAGCTAAGGTCAAGCCACCAAGGCTTGTGGTATATGTGTGCATGTGTGCTGTAAGTAAATTCTGACTTACGGCGACCCTTTTAGGGTTTTCCAGGTAGAGAGTACTCAGAAGTGGTTTACGCTTCTTCTGGGAAGTTCACCCAAGGCTACACAGGCTGCGGAAGCACAGTGGGGGAATCGAAATTCCAACATCTGGCTCCACGGCAAGAGACCTAAAACCACTGAGCTATCCAACCAGCTGTTTGTAGTATAACTGCTTCAAAAAGGAGAGCCACAGCAACAACAACCACCCCCGGCCTGCAATGCGAGGCCACAATGCGTTTATTATTATTTAAAAATAAAATAAAAAGGAGGATTTCCTGCTGGTTATTTGCAAGTCTGAAACAAGCCACTGAGAAAGCTCTACACACTAAACCTTTGGCATTTTGTTCGAAGACTGATATCACAATCTCTTCTTCCTGAACGCAGCGGTCTCATTGAAGCCCCAACTTCAAAATGACAATTCCTCAAAAACCACAAGCTAGCAACGCACCAGCCAATGGTCAAGGGCTGTAGTTTTGAGGTCTCCTTCTGTTTCGGACCCTGGGTGCCAACGGCCTCCGAGAGACGGCCAGCCGAGAGGAAGAAATGGCTGTAAGCCGGTGGCTTGATGGCCCAGTCCGTGGAGGCCATCCATGCCGTGAGGACGCCTGAAGCATTGGCACCGGGGCTGAGGTCTGCTGCCGGACAAGCATCTCCAGCAGTTCTGTTTGGCGCTGCATGATGGCAATGATTTGCTCAGTGCTCAGCCGGTCTTTCTCCCGATCTTCGAGGTCCGCTTTGGCGTAATCGTCCAGGGCCAAAAGGATCCGGTCGGTGGCCTCCTGCATGCGCCGGTCAGCCGCCCTCGCCACTTCAACTGCCAGATCCGTCCGGGTCTTTTTGTGCCGGTTGCGGAGATTGGCGAGGCGTTCGGCAGCTGAGAGGCCCGTTGGTCCCAGCAACGGACTCTGGGAAGGAGTGACGTGGACCTCTGAGCGCAAATTGTTTGGAGATAAAGAGAGAAAAAAAGGAGGAAAAACTAAGAAGGGAAGACATGTTGAGTCTACACAAGATTCTGTACTAGAAACATCCTGTACCAGGATAGGCTGGAAAGTCTACGAGGAGAGACAATCTAGCATTGATTGAATGTATTTATTTAAAATATAGTGGTGCCTTGCATTACGACATTAATTCGTTCCAGCGAAATCGCTGTAGAATGAAAACGTAACGCGAAATTAAAAAGCCCATTGAAACACATTGAAACCTCTTCAATGCGTTCCAATGGGCTGGAAACTCACCGTCCGGCGAAGATCCTCCATAGGGCAGCCATTTTCAGTGCCTGTCTTGCGAGGAATCTGCCCCAGAAAACAGCGGGGAGCCATTTTAATTACCCGGCGGCTATTTTGAAACCGCCGATCAGCTGTCTGAAAATCATCGTTTTGCGAAGAATCGGTTCCTGAAGCAGGGAACTGATCGTCGCAAAGCGAAACAAGTCCATTTAGATCATCGTTTTGCGATCACAAAAGCGATTGCAAAAGCATCGTCGTGAAGCGGATTCATCGTAATGCGTGGCAATCGTAAAGCGGGGCACGACTGTATTTTTACCCAGGCTTTCTCCTTCCCAAGGTGGCCGGAATGGCCCAGACTCACCAATCCTCTCCAGTGAAACCACAAGTTCTACCACGAGACCTTAGGCCAAATGAAAGCCATTTAGACAGTTTAAAACATTTCAGATTTTCTGGGGGTGGAAGCATTTAAAATGTGTAAAACCCTCTGAGAAATGTAAAACTGATTAAAACTGTAAACCTTCCAAAGAGGGCCAAGATCCTTAAATTTCCCCCCATAAGTTCATATATGGTATGAGCAAGACTGCTGTGGAATGCTGTCCTTTTGAGACACACTCTCTCTCCTCTGGTTCTCTTCCAAAGAATTAAATGTGGTCCACAAGAGCTGCTCCCTTACAGTCATATCTGGAAGGTCCCAGGTGCCCCCCAGCCTTGTCGCGTAGAGATCGTCTGATCTCCAATTTCCCCAGGTTTGTGAACTCAAAACCTTAAAAGAGGAACAAAACCTGCAAATCAAAATTTCTTGAGTCAATATTTCATGAGGAGTTGAACTTGATCCTTACCTGCAGTGGAGCCCATGGTGGTGGCGGGGCTTCCAGGGGTACTCTGGGGGGCAAGGAGCAGGGGGTTTGGCAGAAGATCGGCTTCTAGAAATCAAGAGACGGGCATTTATCGATACCACAAAAGCGAGGGCCTTCCCAACATCATGCCCAGGTGAGAATTGATCTCCCTTCCCAATCAACTGCCACGGCTTGAGGCCATCAGCAGGAGGCTCAGCAGCCACCATGATGCTTAAATCCAGCTGTTTAGCGTCCTGGGGCTTATGACCTGCCGAACTCGATAACCAAGAACTTAAGGTCAGGTTCTGTCTTTTCCTCCCTCCTCATCCCCTTTCCTTTTGTGTCGTGTCTTTTAGAGTGTACACCCTGCAGCAGAGGTGAGCAAAATAGGATCCACTGGCTATATTTGGCCACGGAGGTAACTCCCTATGAAAAGACTCTTCCTTCCACCCTGCCCAGGATTAATACAGGTCACTCGCAGCCTGAAGTGGGCACCCAAAAAAAGCTTTTTCAACTGAGCAGGGTGTATAGAAGATCAGATCCTGGCACCATTAGTGTCTGGAAGGTAGGTGGGTGGGTGGGGAATGAATCCTCTGTGGGTTTGGCTTGGAACTTTAAAAGCCTTTTCCAAGCGGCTGCATCCCCTTCTTCTGGGATGGGATTCATCCCCCTGGGGAGCTTGTGTCATGTTTGGGCTACAACCCAAAACCGATGCCCTGTACAACTGAGCCAGGAGCCACCAACCTCCATCGGGAAGGAACCCCACCCCCCCGCCCAGTACAGGTGGGCAGGCGAGAGCACAGGCGGGCCTTCCTGCCTCTTGCTTCTGATCTTTGCAAGTTGCTTCAGAGGCCCACTGGGCTTCAAAGCAAGACAATCTTGTGTTTTAAATCCCACAAACTCGCGACTTTCCTCAACTAGGTTGACCAATCTTAGTAGAAGTCATCCTTCAGTCTCGAGAGACTATGGTAACGTGCTCTGAACAGAGATTTTTGAACAGCGTCTAATGTGTCTGAGGAGGCCCATTCAAGAGTGACCACCCTTCCACACTGAAGACAAATCCAGTCTGTCCCCTGTCCAGCTCCCTGGTTTTGCTGGCTTCAGGACAGCCTCTTTGCCTCGGCCTGCTGGACAAGGGTCTCTTCAAATTGGGAGAGGCCATGATGCCACGCCTTGCCTCCAGGCTGAGCGCTCAGAGGTCAAGATTTCTCATCTGTTGAGGTCCATTTCCAAGGCCTTCAGATCCTGCTTGCAGATATCCTTGTATTGCAGCTGTGGTCTCCTCTCTGGGGTGCTTTCCCTGCACTAATTCTCCACACAGGAGCTCTTTTGGAATCCGACCACCAGCCATTCTTAAACCTCTGCCATCTGAGAAAATTAAGTCCAAAGCCAGGTTCTCTAACCCGTGGCCATCAAGTCCCGGACACCTGGGTCTACCCTACAAAAGGTCCAACCACATCCCTCCACTCCACGTTCCCCAGATTCCTTCCCTGGCCTCTGCCCACCCCCAGTTTCAGGGTCTCGTGCCCAGAGACATCAGAAAATTCACTTATTTATTTGTAATTTATAGGATGCCTCTCTCCCGATAAGCAAACTCAAAGCAGCTCACAGTGTTTAAAAAAGTGAGAATTAAAAACACAATTAAGTTGTGCATTAAAACAATTAAACTACATCCGTGGGGGCAAGCGTGCTCGGAACCGGTGTCCTGTGGATACAGACGTCCTGCAGCTCCAGAAAGCATCTGTTTATGCTAAAGGGCCTTTCCCTTGCATTAAAAGGGCAGTGGATACCAGCTCAAAGCAGCTGTTCAAGGGATGGGCCGGTCGCAGGGCGGACTGTCAATCCAAGGGAGGCCAATGCAGAAGATGGCGGCTTATAGGTGTGACCAGCTCCAGGAAGCTGTTCCGCTGTTGATGTTCAAGGCACAGCCCAGAACTGGAGTCCAGAAAAGCTCCATTCCAAAATCAGGAGGTCTCAATTTTGGGAGCCACCGAAAGGGGTTACCTACCCACCGTCAGCAAAGGGGTCCCTCGTGGTTCGCCTACGGCATTCTCCAGTTTGCAGGCCACGGCCGTGGGGTCCCCTAAATCAACTGAAAGGTCAAAGAGGTCCCGGGTCTCCCTAGAACCCCCGGACCCATCCTGGGGGCCGCTTTCCTTGGGTCCCCGCACAGGAGCATCCTCGTTTCCTCCAGACTCGTCCTTTTGAATCCCCCCAGCGGACTCCAAAATCCGCTCCAGCTGGTCGTAAAAGGGGCAGGCGCTCTGCCCTCGCCCGGCCGCGTGGCTCTCCTTGACTTTCTTGTAGTCCCGCCGGAGCGTTTTGGTCTTGGTCCGGCACTCCTGGGCAGTCCGCTCGTGACCCCGCTTGGCCATCTCGTTGGCGATGACTTGGAAGGTGTCCATGTTCCGGTGGCTGCTTTGAAGGACCTGCTGGATTCGTTGCTCCCCCCAAATATCGAGGAGGTCCAGGACTTCGCCGTAGGACCAGTTGGTCCCCCGGCGGCTTGTTTTGGTGAAGCTGGGGATCGGGGTGATCGAAGGCGTCCTCCCTGAGGGGAACGACATGGGAAGCTTGCTTTAAAGCTCATCTAACATGGCTGCTCACGAACCTTTCAGTTTCTGTTGGGAGTATTTGCAGTCTCGCAGGCTGCCTTTAGTAGGTTTGAGCAGGAGGTACCTTTCTGGTCTCGAGGGACTGTCAATCTCTTTACCACTAACCAATCATTCCCTCCTGGCTCTGAATTCAAAGAGAGCCCCGCCTCTCTCGTCTGCCTTTCCCCTCTTCTCTCTAGTGAGTCTGTGAGAGCCTGTTGCTGAAAGCAGTCACGTTTATCACTTTCCTGTTTGATCTGTTCAATCATAAGTAATGAAACTTATTCTTTCTCCAGCTAATGTCTCCAGAGTGAGGTCCTGACGTGATAAGTGCCAGTTAATGAGAAAAGGGGTGGACTGCTATTCTGCTCTTTCCATTCCTGCACTTCTGCTACACAGCTAAAGGAATTTAATCAAAACTCTTCAAGTTTCAAATTCTTTTTTTTACTTTTGAGACACCCCTCTTTACCTCTCCTCTTCTGTCACCTAACGCCTTTCTACCAAAAATTCCATCTGCGTGTTAAAATTTCTTTAAAAGTGCAACCGCCTAATAAAAAAATATTTGAAATGAAAAATACACAGAAATCCTTGACACAGAAAAGTGACCTTAAGAAAGGGCAAAAACAAAGCAAACTTGGTATTAAAAAGGCTCCTGCATCTCACAACCTTGAAATTTCTTCCCCTTGTCCTAGTCTGGATCCCAGTGATTATTGCTGCCCCGGAAGGCATCAAAAGGTATTGGGCCGCGGAGCAAATCAACGTTCTACAAGGCATCTGAAACATGGGAATACCTCAAACAAAATATTGTCCCTCCCCTAGTTTGGATCCCAGTGATTATTACTACCCTAGAAGGCAGCAAAAGTGGTCTTTTAGACCAGATGGGCGGGTCATAAATAAAATAAATAAAATTAAAGGTATTGGGCCAGAGAGCAAATCAACGTTCTATAAGGCATTCTAAACATGGGAATACCTCAAACAAAATATTGTAACTTTTAACCTGGATGTTGGATCAGAACTACATTTAGCACAGATGAGGCAGGCAGCCTGCTCTTCCTCTGTGCCAGATTTGGGGAAGTGCAGATCAAGAGTTTATGAGTTAGGGTTAAGGGAAAGGTGGAGGTTCCCCTTGACATTTAGTCCAGTCGTGTCCGACTCTAGGGCCCGGTCTCCAAGCCGTAGAGCCAGCATTTGTCCGAAGACAGTTTCCGTGGTCACGTGGCCAGCACGACTAGACACAGAACGCCATTACCTTCCCACCAAGGTGTTGCCTATTTCTTTACTCTCATTTTTGCCTGCTTTTGAACTGCTAGGTTGGCAGGAGCTGGGGCAAGCGACGGGAGCACACTCCATCGTGCGGATTCGATCTTACGACCACTGGTCTTCTGACCCCGCAGCACAGAGGCTTCTGCGGTTTAACCCGCAGCGCCACCGCGTCTCTGATCCCGCAGCACAGAGGCTTCTGCAATTTAACCCGCAGTGCCACCACGTCCCTACTAGGGTTAGTTAAATATAAAACTGTTTTACACCACTATCACCATAGCATGCAAAAAACAACAGCCCACCACCCTCTGGAAAGTGCCAAATTCCCCGTCGGGAGATGTTTGGAAAGCAGAAAGGGGCACTTTTCACAGCCGTGTGCCGGGAATGCCCCCCCCCTTTGCCACCACCCTGGAGAAGAGAAGGACCCCTTACCGAGGGAACGCTCCAGCCTCTGTTTAGCCTCTCGGTGGAGGTGCCGCCGCCTACCCGCGAGGACCGGCTCCGACTCCGGGGAATTCACATCCATCTCTTCAAACAGAACTGGCCCCTGGGAATGGCGACAAAGGGCTGATTCACACACGCCGTGTATTCTTTTATGACCCGGACTCTGTGACTCTTAGCTGCAGTGCCTGACGCGGCTAGTCAAGGAAGGCTGCCGTTTGCCTTAAGCCAGTGGTACCGTGTATTCTTTTATGATCCGGACTCTGTGACTCTTAGCTGCAGCGCCTGACGCGGCTAGTCAAGAATGGCTGAAGGCTGCCGTTTGCCTTAAGCCAGTGGTTTCCAGCCTTGGGTCTCCCCCTAAGATGTTCCTGGACCACAACTCCCAGAAGGCTTCACCACTCGCTGTGCTTAGCCAAGATCTCTGGGAGTCGTAGTCCAAGAACATTTGTGGACCCAAGGTTGGGAACCACTGGCTTAAGCAGTAAAATGTCCTTGGTGGAATACAGCCACCTCCACACCTCACAACTTTAAAAAAATTAATTTTTTTTTCATTTATTTTTAACCAAAACCCTCAACCAAAACCCTCACAAAGCCCTACTCTGCCATCCCATGGAGGCCACCTTGCGCTCCCAAAGGCGATGCCGGTGCAGAGCATGGAAAAGTTACTTTAGTCAGCCACTCCCAGGTTCCATATGCGGGATGCTAGCTGAGGGAGAGTCCCACCTGATCCCTCCCCTCTGTCCGATGGCTTCTCCCTAAGCCTCAGTTCCAGTTCCTCCACACAGAGACAACCGCGGCGTTTTAAACCTCCCTCTACACACGCTGGCTGAAATGCAGAAGTAAGTGAGTCGGCCCAATGAATCAACAGAACTTGCAGACTACAGTGGTGCCTCGCTTAACGGCGATAATCCGTTCCAGGAAAATCGCTGCTAAGCGAAAACATCATAAAGCAAAAATATAAAGCCCATTGAAACACACTGAAAACCGTTCAATGCGTTCCAATGGGCTAAAAACTCACCGTCCAGCGAAGATCCTCCAATACGTTTCCGAAGCAGGGAATCGATCATCGCAAAGCGAAATTCCCCCATTTAGACCATCATTTTTCGATCGCAAAAACGTCGTCGTGAAGTGGATTCGTCGTAATGCGGGATAATCGTATTACTGTACAGTACAGTGGTGCCCCACATAGCGAGGTTCATCTATTCCAGATTAACCGTCGCTATGGGGAAACATCGCTATACGGAACTGAAAACACCACAGAAACGCATTAAACTTAGTTTAATGCGTTCCTATAGCTCCAAAACTCACCGTTATGCGATGTTTCCCCATCCGGCCGCCATTTTCGCACCCTCGTCGTATTACTGTACAGTACAGTGGTGCCCCACATAGCGAGGTTCATCTATTCCAGATTAACCGTCGCTATGGGGAAACATCGCTATACGGAACTGAAAACACCACAGAAACGCATTAAACTTAGTTTAATGCGTTCCTATAGCTCCAAAACTCACCGTTATGCGATGTTTCCCCATCCGGCCGCCATTTTCGCACCCTCGGTAAGCGAGGGCAGGGCGTGAAAACACTGCGTGCAGCCATTTTGGGCATCCAGCGGCCATTTTGGAACCGCCGAACAGCTGATTTAAAAAAATCGCTATGTAAAAATCAGTAAGCGAAACACCGATAGTCGCAAAGCGAGTTTTTGCCTATCTAGACATCGGTATACGATCGCATTAGCGATCCCAAAAAACGGATCGCTATGCAAATTTGTCGTTAAACGGTGCGCTCGTTATGCGAGGCACCACTGTATTTGATTCACCAAATCCCCAGTGATTCAATGAGATGGCTTTAATGGTGACTTACTACTGGATTTCAGCTATTACCCCTACATACTTCCAGCTATGCCTGATCTGCAGTTCGGGTCTCAATTAAAGCATCTGACATGCAGATGCCGTTTCTCCTTCTAGGAATTATTATTTCTAGCCCGCTGGTGCCCTTGGTCACGCCATCGTCTCCACTCTTACCTGCTGCTCCCGTCTCCTGATTCCTCGGTGCCTCGTCCTGAGTCCTCCTGTCTCTTGGGGGGTCCCCCACCCCAAAGGCAGTGACTGGAGCAGCACCGGGTGCTCTTGGCTCTGCTCTTCCCAGCCCTGGGGCCCAGACTCTCCTGGTTCCTGCTCTGGTCCCGCCCAGCCCAAAATGTCCCTGAGCCTTCCAGCCTGGACGACGCAAGGCCCTTTCACCCCTCGGCTCTCCTCTTCATCGTCTTCCTCCTCTGTTTTGATCTGCAACGGCAGCCCCAGATCTTCCACAGTTTGGAAGGGGAGGTCCCTCTGGGCCACCGTCGCTTGTTCAGCAGACATTTTGACTCTTCCAGACGGACACGGCCGGGGCGGGGGGACCTTATGGATTGCAGACCTCCCTCTTTCGATGCAACCACAGAGGAAGCATGAGGTTTGCGCCCTGAGCTATGAGCATTTTTTCATTGATCCTATAGTGCTTTCTGGGTGTTTGGACAAAGAGGTATCGATTGACATGTCATCCATGCTATGGCTCCTGTGTACGAGAGAGTGAGAGAGAGAGAGAGACAAAATGGAGGAGTGACACAGAGACAGAGTAAATAAATTTGCTTGATTTACATCCCACCTTTTCTGCAGTATACAGTACAGATCTATACAGAAGAGATAAAAGGATGACAGACTCCTTTGAAGAAGAATCCAAGGACGAAGAACCTGCAGTTCCAGAAAGTGAAATGAAAGCTGCCCTGAAACCACTAGGAAGAAATAAATCACCAGGGTTTGATGGGATACCAATTGAGCTATTTCACACTACAGAGACTGAATCAGCTGAGAGCGGGACCATGTTTTACTATTGCCTGCTCTAACTGGGAAGGTATCTGCTTCACGTTTTGTAGAAATAAAGCTTATTCCCTGACTTTGTCATTCATAAGAGTTCCTTTGATACAGATTAGAAAAGAAATATGGCTAGTTTGTTTGTTTTTGCCAATTTCCTCTGGCTGGGGAATATTTGCAGTCCAAAAATGTAGTGCTGTAACTATTAATTGCCTAAAACAAAGGAATTTTAAAAAAAATCCATTTATTAGGGTTGCCATAACTCAGGTGGAACGCAACATTAAACAGCAATGCAGTCAGGAAGGGGGTCCCTCCTCAAAGGACCGATCCCAGGACTGCACGGGAAGGAATCCATGAAGACACGAACCACGTTTTGAATACAGTGGTGCCTTGCAAGACGATGTTAATTCATTCCGCGAAAATCGCTGTCTTACGAAAACATCGTCTTGTGAAACGAGAAAGCCAATTTAAATGCATTGAAACCGGTTCAATGCGTTCCAATGGGCTGAAAACTCACCATCCAGCGAAGATCCTCTATAGGGACGGCCATTTTCGCTGCCTGTAAAGCGGGGAATCTGTCCTGAAAACACAGTGGGGAGCCATTTTGCACAGCAGGTGGCCATTTAGAACCGCTGATCAGCTGTTTCTAAATCGTCATTTAGTAAAAAAATCGGTTCCCAAAGCAGGGGGCTGATCATCGTTAAGCGAATTTTACCCATAGGAACATCGTTTTGTGATCGCAAAAACCTCATCGTCAAGCAGTTTCATTGTTTAACAAGGCAATCGTTAAGCGAGGCACCACTGTATTCAATGTGTCCTATCAGACAAGCCTAGCATAAAGTTCCTTCCTATGCAGTCCTAGGGCCGGTCATTTGATGACAGACCCCTTCTTGACTGCATTGCTGTTTGCTTAACGTTGTGTTCCACCTGACTTATGGCAACCCCATCTAGAAAAGAACAGGATGGGCAGATTAGGCTTTTGCAGAAATCCCTGCAGAAGCCAGAAACTGCACCGCGACTCCCACACACTCAAGCTAACCCCAAATTCAGAATCTTTGCAGGCCTCTGAGCTTCTAAACATAAACATTGCTTTTTTAAAATCTCTTTTTTCTTTGCTTCCAGAGGTGGCTACTGGCCTGATTCAGCCTTTGCTAGAGGACATGAGGTGGCATTAGGATCTCCTATGGGGTTGGTGGGGGGGGGAGAAAGATGGGGAGAATGAGCCGGGTTCTCGAGATCAAGCTGATGAAAACTAAAGGGACGACCCCCATCCTATAGAGAGAGTGGGTTGGGGGCATATGGGACCATGCACTGCTGTTTACACAAAGATCACCCCACTCAACACACCACCCCATAAAAGCCACATGGGCTTGCCGCTTCCCCAGAGAACTTGCAATAAACAGGAGGGGAAAGTGGTTTTAAAAAAGTTTTTAAAATAATCCCCAGACAGGAAGGGGAGGGGGGGAGAAGAGGGATGGAGATCTTCGTTCTAACCTAGAAATAAATAAAATTCAATAAATACAAATAAATAAAAATTAAAAAAAAGAAAGGGGGGAGTGATTGCTGTGGGATAGCTCAGGGGGTGGAGGTACCCTGGCTGCAGAGCCAGCAGTTCGAATCCCCCAATGAGGCTCAGAGCCAACCTGGTTAGCCTTGGGCAAGCTACACACTCCCAGAAAGACCCCCCCCAGGGAGAAAAAAAAGGCAATGGTCAACCACTTCTGAATACTGTCTACCTGGGGGGGGGGGAAGCCCTGGAAAGGGCCGCCATAATTCAGAACTGACTTGGCGGGACATGATGATGATGATGGTTGATCGCCAAAAAATCAACCTTAAAAAATGGGGACGGGCTCAATCTCAGAGGCCAATATTCAGTGTTTATTTCTCCACTGCAGCTATATACCTGCCCCCCCCACCGCATCATGAACTGTATATCTATATATATGCAACCCTGATGAAACACTCACCCCTTCCTGCATTTGCACCGGGAGGCAGAGAGATTTCCTGCTGCTGTTGCTGCTTACAATTTTTAAAAAAAAAATCAATTTCCTCTCCTGCCCCCTCCTTGCTTGCACTTAGCTAGGCTCTCTAGGCCAGCAGCGCTCCGTGGGTTTAACCCTGCCGATCTCTTCCCCCAAACGGGGCAGAAACCGAAGGGCTTCTGAGTCGATCCAGCTTTTTTTTAAGAGCAATCTTAGAAGGGTAGGGCTGGAAGGGGGGGGGATCCTGCGGGTCACCGAGTCCGGCCCCTTGTCAACGAGGCACAAGCGGGGAATCGAACTCGCGACCTCCGGCTCCGCAAAAATAACAGCTCCCTCCCTCCCTCGTTTAAAAACTTCAAAGGGAAGCCCATGTTGCGCTCGCAGGGGGGTCATCCATCTATCCATTCCCTGGCTAATATACACATCATTGCTGCTGCTGCTACGAGCCTCCTATATTTTAATTGTATTTTAATCATTTTATCTTTTATTGTATTTTAATTGTTGTAAGCCACCCAGAGATCTTTGGGTAGAGTGGGTGGCATGTAAGTTAATAAAAAAATGAATGAATGAATGAATGATCATTAGCAGCTGTAAATGGCCAGTCTCCTCTGTATAATTAGCATTAGACTAATTACTACTATGTTAAATTACGATTGACAAGATTCTTACATCCTATAATAGCACAAGGCTTAAAAGATTATACCTGTAATAGCTCAAAAGATACTTGTATATTAAAGAGTCTATCCCCACACACACACTGTTAAATATCATTTGACTTTTCTTACGAGCCAAAAATATTTTGAAGCCATTTATAAATATCTGCCATGTTATCTCTCTCTATTTCTGAAGAAGTGGACTTGTCCAGGAAAGCTCATATTGAAATAAAACTGTCCGTCTTGAAGGTGCCACCACGTTTTCGTCTTTTTAAAATTTGTTCTTGTATTTTAATTTGGTTCTTACCTATCCTGCTCCCCCTCTTTGCAGCTCATTTTTCACGGCTGCAACCCTAGACTGAATTCACAACTGCAGGCACCCCCTAGATGTTGAAGGGCAGGATGGTCGTCGAGTCAATTGCTTTTAATTAAGTTGCTCATGTTTTTCTGCTTTCTAGGATTTTTCTCTTTATAGTGTCAGACCGTGGATAAGTGAATCAGCAGATACCGAGCTCGCAGATATGAAGGTCCTCTTATACGTACATGTAAAATTATATATATAACACACACACTTGGTGTATATACACCACAGGACGACAACCAGGTTAGCGTGTGCCAGCTTGTGAGTGGGTTAGCTGGTTGGGGGGGACACACATGACATCCATGGTGCCACGTGTATGAATTTAGATGAACTGGGTCAAACTGATTCATGCTCATTTGTAATACACATTTTTATATAGTATCCCTGATTCATGCTCATTTGCAATACACATTTTCATATAGTATCATTGAATGGTGCTGTTGGAAGGGGCCTATAAAGTCAACCCACTATTCAGTGCAAGACAATTATATAATTTTGGATATTTATTTTATATTTATATCAAAGAAATACATTAAAACCAAAGATCTTAAGAGAGCATTGTCTAATTCTGTCTTGAATGCCTCCAGCATCGGAGTGCTCACTCTCTCCCAATGTCACTGTTTCCATTGTCGTACTGCTCTTAACAGTTAGGAAGTTTTCCCTGCTATTCAACCAAAATATATGCATGTTTATGTAATTTATGAGATTTATACATTTGCTTTTCTGCTTTCAAAACAGGACACAAGAGAGAACTAACCCACACTTCGGTCAAGGTTGTTGTGGATCCGGATGATGGGATGCAGCTAATTAATGAAATTGATGTAATAGTAAACAAAGTACTGCTTAGGGCAAATGTTAACATCTGTAGGGATGATGTGCAGGATTAAAGCTCTATAGGCACAAGCAGCAACTATTGAACCAAGTGGCTAAGCCTTATCGGAGACCAAAGTTGCAGGCAGGTAACCAATCTGAGGGTGTCCTTGAATGGCAGCAAATGGTTACTTCATTTCCAATAATACAGTGGCGCCTCGCATTACGATCGCTTTGTTTAACGATGAAATCGCATTACGATGAACTTTTTGCAATCGCAAAACAATGTTTCCTATGGGGGAATTTCGCTTTGCGGTGATCGGTTCCCTGCTTCGGGAACTGATTCTTCGCAAAACGATTTTCCAACAGCTGATCGGCGGTTTCAAAATGGCCACCAGGTAAATAAAATGGTTCCCTGCTGTGTTTAGGGAGATTCCTCGCAAGACAAGCAGCGAAAATGGCTGCCCTATGGAGGATCTTCACTGGACGGTAAGTTTTAAGTCCATCGGAACGCATTATACAGGTTTTAATGCATTTCTATGGGCTTTTAAAGTTCGCTTTACGATGTTTTCGTTCTACAGCGATTTCACTGGAATGAATGCGAGGCACCTGTGTAATAATATGTGCCTTAAAGTCAATTCTGACTTACGACATCCCTTTCAAGGGTTTTCCAGGCAGAGAATACTCGGAAGGGGTTCTTCATCCCCTTCTTCTGAGGGGTATTTCTGGGACAGTGCAGCTGGCCCAAGGCTACCCAGGCTGGCTCTACTCACAATAGGCACAAGGGGGAAATCAAACCCACAACCTCAACCACTGAGCTATATTCAGGTCTAATGACAAATGGTGGGAATGCCTCTATATCCAAACACGGTCCGTGCTGAATTAAGATTGCCCGCACTCTTCCTCCTTTCTGTTCAGAAAGAGACAGGCGCTGTTTGATCCATGGCATTGGTATTCCTGAAGAATTTAGATCCTTTCAGATTGTTTCTAAAGAATTTACCTTAACAGAATTCAAATCCGAAAAAAGCTGAAACTATTTATAGGAACCAAGAAAATGTCTTTCATTAATTTTATTTATTTATAACAAATGATGATGTGTAAGGAACTCCTGCTATTTGAAGGGGTCTAAAGCAACCTCCAACATTATTTTTCCCCTTTTTATATCCTCTTTTAAATCACATTTCCAAGGCAGTCGATTTTTGTTAAAAATGGCACATACATTCAAACATTGCCTTTATATACGTACTTCAGCACATATGCCTAGGCAGGTTAATTTAGGCAAATACACAAGATTTCTAAAGATTCATACCGGACTTTGAGCCAAGTATGCTCCGAGTCTCAGAAGAATCCAGCCAATGTCCCAGAAACATGGACTAATACAAGCCAGAAGTATTTAAATTTTTTTCCAGCAATGCTTTTCAGAGGCACTCAAAAAGGATGCGATATCCCAACATGGATGGATGCAACATACTAGTTACTAGGGATAAGGCAGAATTAAGGCTTTATATTCCAGTGGTTCATTTTTTTATAGTCACACAACCCACTTTATTAAAGCCAAGTAACCTTGTCACCATGTTTGCATACATAGGCATTTTTGAGGGGGGGGAGTAATCCATTCTCAGAAAACAAAGGCTTCTTTCTCTCTCAAATGGCTCATTTCTCATACATACACCTACACGCCAACTTTTAATATCCCACTACAAAGTCATGGCATTCAGTGTCGTCACGCTGGCCACGAAAACTGTCTTTGGACAAACGCTGGCTCTACGTGTATTCGCAAAGGCGTTCACGGCCGGGATCTAACGGCTGTCGTGGGTTTTTCGGGCTTCTTGGCCGTGTTCTGGCTGTACGGCTTGGAGACGGGGACGAGCACCACACCCTGGAGTCGGACACGACTGGACTAAATGTCAAGGGGAACCTTTACCTTACAAAAAAATAAGTAATGGACAAGTTTCTACTGGACTGTCAAGAATGCTGGTGCAAGGCTCTTTTCCTTTTGATTTGATGAGAAATAATCCCTTAGGATCTTCAAGTCATGGAAAATATGTCTCTTCAAAGTAGCTGGCAACTCACACACAAAAGGACCACACAATCATAATTTATTTATTTATTTTATTTGTTTGATTTATATCCCGCCCATCTGGTATATTCTACCACTCTGGGCGGCTTACAGAATATCAAAAACAATTAAAAAAAAACATAAAAACATTAGCATACAACAATAACAAATAGTGGAGGAATAAATAAATAATAAATAGCAAAGCAAAGAAATCAGTAGTTGACAGGCGGGAAGGCCTGGACGC
>NW_018151749.1:79029-92917 GCF_900067755.1 Pogona vitticeps
AGTACTGTACCACTATGGTGGAAAGGTAACTGTGTTCTGTATCTAGTTGCGCTGGCCACAAAAACTACAGCAATGATCCCCAACCTTTTCCAAACAGCAGACCAGTGGGGGGACACATGCTCATGTATATGGCACCTCCCACAGGGGGGGCACTTCTGGGGTGGGCAGGAGATCTGTGTCTGCAGTCCAGTCCTGCCTAAGCCATAGACCACTGCCAGTTCACAGACTGGGGATTGAGGTTTGTCTGGTCTACAAACACTGGCTCTATGGCTTAAAAACAGGCATGAGCACCACCCCCTAGAGCCAGACACAACTGGACAAATTGTCAACAGAAACCTTTACCTTTTTGCAATAACATTAAATAACAAAATCATCCTTTAAAAATAAGATCTGTTGCTTCCAGAGTCCTGCAAACCTGGGGCCAGCCCTACCAATCTTGCTGTCTTCACCTCAGCAGCTGAATGCTGTTATCCTGGCTCTTCAAGAAGTAACACTTTGCCAGTTCCTTGAGTTGCTTCGCATTGATAAAAAGGAATCATCATTCTCTTTTTAAAAACTCAGGCAGCAAAATGTCTTGAGGGCCAGCCCCACAGGAGTCCTACTATTATGGGATCTATTCAAGAAGCAGGAAATATTTTTGATGGGCTTCCTTCTCCTGTTGCAGTCCTTCTGGAACCCAGATCTTGTGTCTTCCCATCTGATCAGGTACATCTCAAAAGGTCTTCATCCCCTCTGTCTCAAATCCAGGCTCCAACCATATTGCTGGTCCTTTGCTCCTCAAAGAGCCCTCATCAGGAAGGCGGGGGGATCCAAAGCTGCAACAGAAAACAGCCCCCCCTGATTAAAATGGTAACTAAAGCCAACCCCTTCGAAGGACACATGTGGAATCTCACCCTTGCAAAGGACCAACCGCACACCCATTGTTTTCAATTGTGTCTAGCATTGTATTTTTATTTTAATTGTTTGCATTTTTTATATTTCTATTGAATTCAAATTGTTGAAAGCCACCCAGAGACCTTTGGGTCGTGTGGGCAGCATGCATTGGTGGGGGGGGGCACATGCACGTGTTTATGTATAAACAAACAAGCCACAGCCCACCAACAGTTTTCTATATTAAAACTAACCTCCTTCTCCCGATTATTTCTATCAGGCAGAAAGCAAATGAAAAAAAATTAAAGCAATACAGCCAAAAACGTTGTGGCACCTTAGACTGTGTAACACTATATAATATTAAAAGATGCCATAACATTTTCGTCTTTTTTTCCGCTTTATTTTTATTTTAAGGTTTTGCCTAGTACGACAAATACAGCCACATCTTCTAAAATCCACTACTTATTAAACGTTACCCTCCATTCCCCCTCCCCCAATTCAGAGCCTAAAACAACCAGCGACAAAACACGCTCCAAAAGAACACTTACAAACCACCGCCCAGAGTCAAACCCTTGCCAACCAAACCACCTGCACGCTTCCAAATGAGAAATACGCCAACACGTGCTGCTTTTAAAAGCGGTGCCGCCCCGCCCCTCTTCATTCTATTGGCTGATGCCTTCTTCCCTACATATTATTGGTCAGAGGAATCCTCTTGACTATGGAATCACGGCTCCCGGGTGGAGGAGGAGGCTGTCTCATCTTGTAGTGAAAGCCAATGAAATACAAATTCCCAAAATTTGACACACACCCCTCAGCAGGAAGTTTATTGGTCCATACTTGCGTGGGCTGACATCACGCGGTTCCCCCGCCTGTTGCGGATTGGCTGCTGCGACTGCTTCTCGGTAGCCGTTCTTTTTTCGAGCTGAGGCGGAACCGCCGGAAATAAGCAGGCCTGCGAACTTCCTGCCGGTTTCTCTGGCAATCCCCGTTGGGCGCTCTCTATCGCTGTAACCCTTACGTGGTCGAACTGGAATAGTGACCATCACACTATATTCACACACCCTGAACGCCCCCCCCCCAATTTGCGTTGGCCCTGTCCCATTAATGAAAGAACTCGATGCAGAAGAAAAGTCCAACGGGGAAAGCTGGTGGAGTGATGGGGAAAAGGCTTTCCCAGTTGGATTTCTGCCTGGAAAACAAGTTTTTCCAAGATCCAGAAATTCAACAGGTGAAGCTTTTGCCTGGACAGAGGCCTCCACCTGTTGAATTATTGCTGGGCAAATCCAGAGATTGAGATGAATAAATGAAGCCCCAAGAGGTATTCCAATCTGAGAAAATGGGGATTTTGCTCTCTATTTTTTGTTTTAAATTGCACCCTTCCTCCAAAGGATTTAGGGTAGTGTCTGCTGTATCGTTTGTGAACTAGAGTAAAGTTCAGAGATTTTGACAGGCTCCAACTTGTGGTCATTGGTAATAAAGGATTTACTGCTGTCACCAGAAATCAAATCAAGCCTGAACTCTCTCTGGAATGAAAAAATGGATGAAACTGAGGCTGTCCTAATTTTTTGGGCACATCCTGAGAAGGCAGGATTCCCTGAAAAAGCCCACAATGCCGGGAAAGGTGGAAAGCAGTAGGAAAAGAGGGGAGTTTAAAACCCCTGCTCCAAAGGATTTAGGGTAGCGTCTAATGTATCATTTGTGAACTAGAGTAAAGTTCAGGCCCCAACTTGTGGTCATTGGTAATAAAGGATTTACTGCTGTCACCAGAAATCAAATCAAGCCTGAACTCTCTCTGGAATGAAAAAATGGATGAAACTGAGGCTGTCCTAATTTTTTGGGCACATCCTGAGAAGGCAGGATTCCCTGAAAAAGCCCACAATGCCGGGAAAGGTGGAAAGCAGTAGGAAAAGAGGAAGGCCGAATATGAGTTGGACTGACCTTCTAAGGAAACCACAGGCTTGGGTTTCAAAAGCTGAGCAGGGTTGTTGAGGCAGGACATTTCAAAGGAAACCACAGGCTTGAGTTTCAAAAGATGAGCAGGGTTGTTGAGGCAGGACATTTCAGAGACCGCACATTCACAGGATCACCATATGTTAGAAGTGACTAGATAGCATGTAACAGCAGCACCTATCCAGTGGACCATTCTTCTCTAATATTTGAAATATATGATGCAACCATTTTTCATTAAGAACCCTTTTAAACAGTATTATTTTTTAAAGAAACACAGCATTTTACCTGTTCTGAGATTTCCTGCATAGCCCAACCTGCCACTGGCTTCAAAGACAAAGTCAATAATCTGTTTTTGTGTACTCATTTCGTGTGCAGTCTATCATTATTCCAATACCATTTGAAATCTTCAGATTTCTAATTATTTCAGATTTCTAAAATTTGGGTTTATAAACATCAATAAATATATAAAACAACAGTCATCTGAAACGCCATCTCTCTGCCTTAAGAGATATTAAACACTCCAGGATTTTAACTAACTTTCCATTTTGTCTTTCTATTTCTCTCCAGCTAAATTTTTACACTTGTTCTCATGGGTCTTGCTGGCTGAGAATATCCACTTTTTTTTTTCTTTTCCTCTCCTGCCCACCCTCCCGTTCGCATGATATTTTGGAAAAGACCTTCCTCCATCTCTAGAAGGATGTCAACGAACAGGAGCAGGTCCACAGGAGGAGAACAAGGATGATCAGGGGGCTGGAAACCAAGCCCTGTGAAGAAAGATTGAAAGAACTGCCATGATAGCACTTTTTAAATACCTGAAAATGTAGTCATACAGAGAAAGGGAAGCATCCGTTTTCAGTCTTCCCAGAAGGCAGGACACATAAGAAAGATAGAAAGAACTGGCATGACAGCACTTTTTAAATACCTGAAAGGGAAGCATCCATTTTCAGTCTTCCCAGAAGGCAGGACACATAATAATGGGCTCAAGCTGCAGGCCAGACTTTAGGCTGAATATCAGGGAAAACTTCTTAGAAAGAACTGGCATGACAGCACTTTTTAAATACCTGAAAGGGAAGCATCCATTTTCAGTCTTCCCAGAAGGCAGGACACATAATAATGGGCTCAAGCTGCAGGCCAGACTTTAGGCTGAATATCAGGGAAAACTTCTTACCAGAATTTAGGCTGAATATCAGGGAAAACTTCTTAACTGTTAGAGCAGTACGACAAGGGAACCCATGACCTCAAGAGGTAATGTACACTCCAACGCTGCAGGCATTCAAATTGGACAATCATCTGTTGGATCTGTTTTGACTTAGATTCCTGCAATGAGCAGGGGGTTGACTAGTGCTGTAGGCATTCAAATCGGACAATCATCTATTGGATCTGTTTTGACTTGGATTCCTGCAATGAGCAGGGGGTTGACTAGATAGCCTTAGTATTCTATGATTCTATAATTCTAGTCTGCAATACTTGGTTTTGTACAGATATAGGCATTTATTTATTATCATTTTCATACTTACAAGAAATGTGTGAAGACATGACCTTTTTTTTAAATTTTGCAAACAGAAGTTAGTTGCCCTTTTTCTCAAGAGAAACGAAAAAGGCAGCCTTTTAAATCTATTGTTATTTCTCTATTAATTCTATGATTCTATAATTCTAGTCTGCAATACTTGGTTTTGTACAGATATAGGCATTTATTTATTATCATTTTCATACTTACAAGAAATGTGTGAAGACATGACCTTTTTTTTAAATTTTGCAAACAGAAGTTAGTTGCCCTTTTTCTCAAGAGAAACGAAAAAGGCAGCCTTTTAAATCTATTGTTATTTCTCTATCTACGTATATATACAATCCCCTTTTTCATCCTTTTTGACATGGTGACATAAACGGGTCCTTTTTAAAAACAACTCAGGTCTCACCATTTCTGAAGCAGTTCCAAGGTACTTCACTCTGCCACCCACGTTCACCAGTCATATTATCGGAAGTGACTGCTGTATCCTAAAAAGTTGATTTCACAGATTTCCTTTCAATCCAGGATGATTGGGGGGGGGGAGTCAAAGTCGAGCATGAGATCAGCAGAGAAAATATTTCGTTTCTAGGTAGGATTTCCTTTGTTACATTTCTTTTATACTTTCCCAGCATTTCCAAGGAAATCTTGCGCCTTTCCGTGCCAAAATCCTCATTTTGTTTCAAGATCTAGATTTGACTCTCTCTTTTTGTCATTCAATATGCCACTGATGCAACATTTCACAATAACGGACAATACAGTGGTGCCTCGCATGACGACTTTAATTCGTTCTGCGAAAATCGCTGTTGAATGAAAACGTCGTCATGCGATATTAAAAAAACCATAGAAACGCATTAAAACCCAATTAATGCGTTCCTATGGGCTTAAAACTCACCGTCCAGTGACGATCCTCCATAGCGCGGCCATTTTCGCTGCCTGTGCAGCGAAGAATCCGTCCCAGAAAACAGCAGGCGGCCATTTTGTTTACCCGGCGGCCATTTTGAAACCACCAATCAGCTGTGCGAAAATCATCATTTTGCAATTGCAAAAACTTCGTTGTGATGCGATTTCGTAGTGAAACGGAGCGCCGGTCTTGCGGGGCACCACTGTAGTGGAATAGTTTACGTCGGATGTTTGGCTTCCCAGATAACGACTAGTCATATTCTAAGTAAGGGCTGGGCAACATGTATCTACTTGGAGTCCCTAATGCACCCCCAAAATTATAAAACATTTGATAAAATTAGTTCAACAAGTCCCCTTATACCCTCCATGGAGGCATGAGTGTGTCCTATTTTGAAAGGGGGGCATTTTGATAGGGGCAAGGGTTGCAAAGATGGGCACATCCAGGCCTATACCTCTGCAGGCTTGCCAACGCCTGGTTTAAATATCTCCGAAGCAGATTTTCTGATCGTTTTAAAAAAGAAAAGTAACTGAAACAACTTTTTCTTTTAAACAAAAATGCTGCATACCACGGTTTTCAGCTGTGATGGGAGGACTTCCTCTCACCGCTGGTATCGTGGAAAGGTAGGAACGTATGACAGAAGAGATACTGGGCCAGATCCTCCTTCTTAATTATGCCGGCGTAGCTCGAATGGTGTAATTTTGAGAAGCAAATTGTCCCATGTTAAGAAATCACTGTAGACATTACTAGTTGCACACCGAGTTGGATGACTCAGCGTGCAACAGTGTGGAGCAATTCACCTGCCCAGGTTACGCCACTTGCGTAGCTAGTCAAGAGGATTTTGGCCAACATGTATTGTCAGAACAGAGAGTAGCAGTCTAGATGGAACAATTTTTGCTAGTCAAAAAATTTGACGTGCTACATTTCCCAAAGTTTGCAAAAGTTACTTTGTGGAGAGGGTTGTATCCTGTTTCCAGGGAACACACAGTTCTTCCCTAGCCACTGCTCACACAAGCTCTGGAGCTTCCATTACTACAAGCTGGCGTCAGTAGAGATCGAGCATGGTGCTCTGCCCACACAGATGATATACTCTCAGAAAAGGAATAGGATCTTAGCATTGGACAATGAAGCCCTGAGCAGGCCATGGTGGCTGAAGAATTTTTCTGGATGGATGGTCCAAAAATTCATCCTTCTTTTTTCTAAGATACAGTACGGCCAACCATTGCAGGAATTTGGGGTCTTGTCAAACTGGCAACGTACTGGGATGTGGTGGTGCTGCGGGCTAAACCGCAGAAGCCTGTGCTGCAGGGTCAGAAGACCAGCAGTCGTAAGATCGAATCCACGCGACGGAGTGAGCTCCCGTTGCTTGTCCCAGCTCCCGCCAACCTAGCAGTTCAAAAGCATGCAAATGCAAGTAGATAAATAGGGACCACTTTGGTAGGAAGGTAACAGCGTTCCGTGTCTAAGTCGCACTGGCCATGTGACCACGGAAGATTGTCTTCGGACAAAACACTGGCTCTATGGCTTGGAAACAGGGATGAGCACCGCTCCCTAGAGTCGAACACGACTGTACAAAAATTGTCAAGGGGAACCTTTACCTTTACCAAACTGGCAAAAAAGGGACATGAGTCAGGAGTAGCAACTGGATGAAAAGAGTCTGTTGCAAGGAGATGAGGCAGTGGCCCAAATCCTCTTGCATAGTTACGCAAAAAGTGTAAACTTGGAGGTGAATTGTCCCAAGTTTAAGAAATCATTGTAGGCATTATAAGTTGCACACCAAGTCATACACCTCAGTAGGCAACTGATAATGTCTGTAGTAATTTCTTAACTTAGAGGAGTGGTTTCCAACCTTGCATCCCAAGATGTTCTTGGACCGCCACTCCCAGAAGCCTTCACCATTAGCTATGCTAGTCAGGATTTCTGGGAGTTGTAGTCCAAGAATGTCTGAAGACCACCCCCCAGGGTGGGAACCACTGGCTGAGAGCAATTTGCCTGCAGACGTTGCACTGTTTGCGCTGTGACACAGTAACCAGGTAAAGAGACGTGGACTACTGTGTGAAACTTGGAAGCTTTTACAGAGGTCGTAAGTCCCTGACCACAGCCCGACCCATTCTGGTCTGCTGTTGTTAAGAGGAGTCTTTAACGGCGGTTTAGCGGACTTCCTTAAAGTTCCCACGCTTCACCAAAGCTCCGTGGAGAGAAACACCTCCTTACGTTCAAGGTGCTACGAGTCTAAGTTTGTCTGTGGATATTTACACACACAGAAGAACCTGCACTCCAGTGGAAGATTCTCCTCAGGTCTATCCATCTACCTCTGCTGCGTTGCGTCCTCTGTGGAGTTCAGTAAATAGCAAAGTCCCGAACCATGACAGAATCTCTTCTAGCACGAATGCAACGTTTTCTGCGATGTATCATTCCTTCTTCCTTTCGAAAAACAAAAGACAATTTAATACTTCTAAAGCGTTAAGCGCGCAAGCGTGTCCATTTACGTGTGGATTCTCTGGTGCTTAATAAGATTCTCAGCTGAACAAAAGCTCTTCCCGCAGTTCAAACATTTGTAAGGATTCTCCCCTGAATGCGTCCGCTGATGCCGGATAAGGTTCGAGCTCTGGCTGAACCCCTTCCCACAATCCAGGCATTTATACGGCCTCTCGCCTGTGTGGCTTCTCTGATGGATCACCAGCTGCGACTTGGCCACGAAGGATTTCCCGCAGTAGGAGCACAGAAACGGGTTCCCCTTTGTGTGGGTCCTCTGATGCTTCAGGAGTTTGACGTGGGAACTGAAACCTTCCCCACAGTCAGAACAGCGCACCGCGTCCCCTTCCTGGTGGGTTCGCTGGTGGACCGTCAGGTGGGAACTTTGGCTGAAGGACTTCCCACACGCTGTACATTTGTAGGGTCTCTCTCCGGTATGGATCCTTTGATGAATAATAAGGTAATATTTAGAAATGAAGGTTTTCCCACAGTCCAAGCATTTATTACTTTGCGGCTTGCTTTCGACGTGCATTTTCTTATGGGCCATAAGCTGAGAGCCCACACGGAAGCTTTTCCCGCATTCGGGGCACTGGAACGGCTTCTTTCTGACGTGCGTCTTTTTGTGGACGTTAAGGTGTGAACTCTGGCTAAAGCTTTTGCCACAGGCCAGGCATTTGTACGGTTTCTCTCCTGTGTGCATCCTCTCATGTATGACGAGATACGATTTGAAAATGAAGGCCTTGTTGCAATAGGAACACTTGTGGGGTTTCTTGTCTTCATGAATCCTTTTGTGGGCCATGAGGTGAGACGAGAGCTTGAAGCTTTTCCCACAGTCTGGGCACTGCAATGGCTTTTTCCCCGCGTGGGTTCGTTCGTGAACGGTCAGGTGCGAGCTCTGGGTGAAGCTTTTCCCACAAGCCAGGCATCGGTAGGGCCTCTCTCCTGTGTGAATCCTCTGGTGGATGATGAGATTCGATTTGGCAATAAAGGACTTGCCACATAACAGACACTTGTGGAGTTTCTTCATCGCATGGATCCTCTTGTGCGCGATCAGGTGAGAATGCACTCTGAAGCTTTTCCCACAATCAGTACAGATATACGAATTCTCTTCCTCCGGCATCTTTTCTTGCTTAATAAGGTCTGGGCCAGAACGGAAACGCTGTCTGCCATTGGACCGCGGGAATGGCTTCACCCCCAAGTGTCTTTGTATGTGGACGTTCAGGTGTGAAGTCTGGCTGAAGCCTTTCCCGCAGGTCATGCATTTATACGGCCTCTCTCCGGTGTGGATCCTCTGGTGAATGATAAGGTAGGACTTGGACAAGAAGGATTTTCCACAGTAGGAGCATCCGTGCTTCTTGGTTGAGTGAGTCCCCTGATGTGCAATGAAGTCGGATTCCATCTGGAAGGTTTTCCCACACTCTGCGCATTTATAGGGCTTCTCTCCGGTGTGGGTTCTTTGATGCTGGATGAGGCTCATCCTGGAACGGAAGCTTTCTTTACAGCTGGAACATTTGAACAATTTTATTCTTTTGTGGGTCTCTTTGTGGACCGTCAGGTGAGCACTCTGTCTGAAGGCTTTCCCGCATTCCAAGCATTTATAGGGTCTCTCTCCCGTGTGGACTCGCCGATGAATCATGAGGTGCGATGTGTCCAAGAAAGTTTTCCCACAGTCTTGACATTTATGGGATTTTCTCCTTGTGTGGATTGCTTTGTGGGCGAGGAAGTGAGAACGGATCTGAAAACTTTTCCCACAAACGAGGCACTTATACGGGCTCTCTTTCATATGGATCCTCTGGTGTTTTCTAAGGCCGGTGGTGGAACGGAAACTTTGCCCACAGTCAGAACATCGGAATCGCTTCGATCCCAAATGGACCTTTTGATGGACGGTGAGGTTCGAACGCTGGGCAAAAGTCTTCCCACAGGTCAGGCATTTATAGGGCTTCTCTCCGGTATGGATTCTCTGATGTATAATCAGGTGGGCTTTGGCGATAAAGGATTTCCCACACTCTGTGCATTTGTGGGGCTTCTTTGCTCTGAGATGTTCTTTACGGGAAATACAGTGAGAGATAAGCTTGAATCCTTTTCCGCCATCAGAGCATTTGTACGTGTCGCGTCGGATAAGTCCTGATCTTTGCCTGAAACTCCATCTTCCTACCTTGAACACAGCTTTGCTCTTTACTTTCTTGATGCCCTGAGGCCCTCGGGCTCCGCCAAGCTGTTCCTCGCCTTCCCACAAGACTGAGGTTTCCGCTTTCTCTTGTGGGCTGTTATCGTTCTTTTTCTCCTCTCCGCACCAACCCTCAAGGCCATCTTCTTCAGGCTGAGGAGGGAGGGAAACTTTGCTTTCTGGCCTCCCCACCTTTGGGGAGTGGTTGAGGTGTCCTTGGTCTGAATCTTCTAAGCGGGATGTCTCCTCTTCGCTGCTACTCATCCACTCTTCACCTGCCAGAGTGAAAAGAAGACTTTAGGCACAGAACCAGGACATAAAGAATATCCTAGATAGGTGTACATTCTAAAACATGCATCCTAATACATACATCAGTCAACCAGATGCCTTTGGGGAAAGCCACTAGCTGAACGTGAAGGCAATAACTGTGGTGGCCCAGGCATCGGTTCACCCCGCTGAGAGAGCACAGAAGGGGACATCGCCAGCAGTAAATGACTAAGTTACACATAGATGTGTTAAACCAGAAATCCAAGACCAAATGGTGCAGAAAGGGAAGGGAGCAATTCACACATTGGCCTTTCCTCTTTCCCATGTTAAATAAACACAGAGACAGCAAGCTTCATTTCTACCTCCGGGGCAAATGAGCCCAAGTACTCAGTTCTTCTTTATTTTTTTTTTAATTTTATTAGATTTATCGTACTTGCCAGTGTATAAGGCGACTGGGCGTATAAGATGACCCCCCCCAACATTTCCACTCAAAATGTAGATTTTGTTATATACTTGCCGTATAAGGCTACCGCCTCTTCCACATGTGTGATTCTGCTTTGGCTGCATCATGGGGAGAGTTCATTTTGCCGCTTTTAGTTCCTTTCACTGGGAGAGAGCGAGGGTTTGCTGGAAGAAGGACAGCATCAGCGCCGAACAGCTGACTGTCGGGAACCAGCAGAGAGGTGGCAGCCATTTTGGAGAGGCAGCAAGGCGAGGGGCCACTGCCGAGAAGGCCCGGTTCCTCGTTCTTTCCTTCCGGGCCTCCTTCGGCATTAGGCCCCTCAATCCGCCTGGCCTGGCTAGAACGAGTGTCTCTGGCAGAACTGGGTGGGAGAAGGCGCTCTGCCAGATATCAAGGTCCTAAACCATTCTTCTGAAGTACCTTTTGGCCAAGATTCCCAGGAAACACACAAACTAAGCTGGGAGCTTAAATAGAGCTCCCAAGTCAAACAAAGAAGGGTTTTCCCCAGAAGATCAAGAGACGGAGCTGTAGGAGGGAGAAGAACATGGAACTTGGAGTATGTTGAGGGCCATCACTGAAATAGCCGCAATTCTTAATCCTTAATGCCTGTTGCTCAAAGTTATGCTTGCCTGAAAACCCTTCAATTGCCTCTTTGCAACCTGTAAGTCCTTCCCGCCTTTTACTAGTGTTTTGCCTCTTTTTTTCTCTAAATAAAGCCATTTCCTTGATCCAGAAAGCCAAGTGGCTCATTCCGCAAGACCAGAGTAAATTGATTTCATACAACATGTGCAGAGTACAAAAGGGTCTCACACTTAAGTCTCTAGCCTGTTTCAGGTGAAACACGTCTTGTTTTAAGAAAAGGATGGTGGCAGAAAATACAGTGGTACCTCGACTTACGAACTTAATCCGTTTTGGAACGATGTTCGTACGTGAAAAAGTTCATAAGCCGAAGTACCATTTCCCATTGAAATGCATGGGAACGGAATTAATCCGTTCCAGCATTTCAAAAGGCAAAAAGGCAGAGAGAAAGGGCTGGAAATTCAAATTTCCCGCCCTTTCTCCCAGCCTTTTTGCAGAGAGCCATTTACGAATGGCTCCGTTGGCAAAAACTGGCATTGACTTGCAAACGGAGCCTCGACCTCATTCCTAGGTGGCATTGACTTGCTAACGGAGCCTCGACCTCGTTCGTAGGTTGAGGCTCCGTTTGCAAGTCGATGCCAATTTTTGCCAGTGGAGCCGTTTGTAAATTGAAAAGTTCGTATGTAGGGACGTTCCTAAGTCGAGGGTTGACTGTAGGAGGAAATTTGGCTCTGGGGTAGAAAAGGGCCGCTGGGCTTGCCTTCTCCTCAGCTGCAAAATGGCCCAGCTCCCAGACCCAAATCCTTTACAATACCTACCTCCTATGTTTCTTTCTAGCGTCCAGTAATCAGTGGCACATGCATCATGATGATGTTATTCAGGATGGGATTTTTGCATGTCTTGGACTACAGGTCCCATAATTCTCCATTCTGGGAGTTCTACCTGACTATTTATAAACCACCAAATTAGTGCTTAAGGCACTCCCTGGGCAGTTTGCAATTTAATTATGCAGGTTACACCTTGGCGCCCCCCCCAGCAAACTGAGTACAGTCGTGCCCCGCTGAAGGATTATCCCGCTCTACGATGAATCCGCATTACGTTGACGTTTTTGCGATTGCAAAAGCAATCGCAAAACAATGGCTTAAATGGGGGAATTTCGCTTAGCGATGATCGGTTCCCTGCTTTGGGAACCGATTCTTTGCTTTACGACGATCAGCAAACAGCTGATCGTCTGGTTTCAAAATGGCCCCCTGCTCTTTTCTAGGACTGTTTCCTCACTTTACAGGCACCGAAAATGGTCGCCGTATGGAGGATCTTCGCTGGACGGTGAGTTTTTCAGCCCACTGGAATGCATTGAATGGGTTTTCAATGTGTTTCAATGGGATTTTTTTTGTTTCGTTTGACGATGTTTTCGCTCTACAACGATTTTGCTGGAATGAATTAACATCGTCAAGCGACGCACCACTGTACTCAGTTTACTGACTCTAGAAGGATGGAAGGCCGAGTGAGCCTCAAACCAGTTACTTGGGATTAAACCCAGGTTATGAGCAGAGTTTTGACTGCAATCCTGCAGCAAGGATTTACACGCACCTGACTTTGGCATCCCTGGGAGAAAAGGCCTAAACAAGTATTCCGTTGCAACTAGAGTAGACCCACCAAACATACAGAGGAGTTGACTCCATGGGCCTCTTCTAGTTGTGATTCATTGACTAGATTTCAGCCCATATGGTGATACAGCCAGCTAGGCCACAAACTTATTCGGATTGTACAAAATGCACATTTCGAAGAGAGTGAAGTTCACTTCTAATGTGGGACAGGAAAGCTGAACGACAGCTCCCACAGAAATTCGAGAGTAAGTTTTTTTAAAGAGAAATGGGACACGTCTTTAAACACCACACAGAGACCCGTAAAAGGTGGAGCGAAATCAAACATGGTGGCCTTTACCGATGGAGGTGGCGTCTCCGGCCTCACTCGCCTGGGAGGCTTCCCTGGGACTGTGTTTCCGCTCGCCATTCCACTGGCCCTCTTCCTCTTCGGAGAAGTACAAAGCGACCTCCTCAATGGGTCCCAGATCCTAAAGGAAAAAAAAGGGAAAACTCTCCTTTAAGACCGGCTTGGGATGGGGCACCAGAGTGAAAGCCGGCCTTGGACATTTAGTTGCTGGAGGTGGAACAGCAAGGATCACCCACCCACTTGCCCACCTGACTTTACTTGCAAAGAATATCTGAAGCTAGCCAATTTTTTTTTTTGCCACCTGAGGCAAAATAAAATAAAATAAAACCCAAAAGCACTCCTGTCCCTTCAGGAGAGGTCTCTGGCTGCAGAGCCAGAGGCTGGGAGTTCAATTCCCCCACTAGGCCTCCTTGGACTCAGGAGTCCTTTCCAGCTCTGCAGCTCTAAGATGATGATGATGATGATGATGATGATGATGATGATGATGATGATGGGTAACAAATCATTGACTGATCTTTGTTAACAACCAAAAAACCCTCACGGTCAGACCAGCTTCACCTTCCGGGAGAGAAGTGAGGAAGAAAGAAAGAAAGAAAGAAGGATGATGATGATGATGATGATGATGATGATGGGTAACAAATCATTGACTGATCTTTGTTAACAACCAAAAAACCCTCACGGTCAGACCAGCTTCCGGGAGAGATGTGAGGAAGAAAGAAAGAAAGAGAAGGAGAACGACAGAATATTATTATTATTATT
>NW_018151749.1:101304-126858 GCF_900067755.1 Pogona vitticeps
TCCTTTCCAGGTACGGAATGCACAGAAGTGGGTTCGCCTTCCCTTCTTCTGGGGGGGGGGTAATTTCTGGGCCTGGACAGCTTGCCCAAGGCTACCCAGGCTGGCTCTACTTGCAGGAGGCCCAGTCAGGAATCGAACTCCCAACCTCTGGCTCTGCAGCTAGAGACCTCAACCACAGACAGCTTTTACTGCCAAAATGCTCTGACATCAAAGGTAAAATTCAAGGCCAGAATCAGAAAACGCACAAATCATTCAGATGCACTATAGCCCTCCTCATGTAAAACCAAAATACAGTATCAGGGTTCCAGACCTCATTTTTTTAAAAAAAGCCTACAACTCCCAGAATCCCCCAGGCACCAGTCGGCAGGTTCTGGGATTTATAGTCCACAAAGTCTCTGTTCCAGACTTTAATTTTTTTTAAACCTCCAACTCCCAGAATCCCCCAGGGCAGTAGCTGGCAAATTCTGGGACTCATGGTCCAGATTGCCACTGTTCCACTGCTTGGCTGAACTCCCCCCCCAAAAAAATCACTCCAGCTCCCAGAATCCCCCAAGCACTCACTGTCTGGGGGATTCTGGGACTTGCAGTACAAAACATCACTGCTCCAGAGTTTGTTCTTTTAAAAAAAAAACACACCCCCAGAATCCCCCAGGCACAAGGTAGGGGATTATGGGACTCAAAGTCAATGTCTGAAGTTGCATTTCCTTCCAGCACAGCTAGGATGAAGTGAAGCCTTTAGAAACCGGTGGGGTGAAATGAGGCTTGGAAAGGCTCTGAAAGAGTTAAGTTCATAGAGGTGTGGAGGGGTGTTCTGTGAGTGCCAGAGAGGACTCAACTTTTTGGTGGGGCGGTGATCATGCCGGGGGTCTCGCTTCCTTTCCTGATTGATGGCTGCAAAATCTAGAATAGGAGCAACCATTGCGCCGGGATGGGTGACCTTTTTTTTATTTTTTGGGGTTTTTTGCATGGCTGCGATAAAAACAGAGGTGAGAGTTGTTGCGGGGGAGATTTAAAATACACAGAAATATAAATACTGTATAATATCAAACAGGAGAGGCAGAAAACAGGTGGGAGGGAAAGGAAGGCAGGAAGCAAGAAAGAACGGAGCATGTCAGAAAGGCTTTAAAGAGTTTTTTTTAAGTGCATGCAATCTTCCTTCTTTTTTTCCAAATTTAATCACAACCAATTTAAGTGCTAGACCCTTCTGAACCCTCTAGAAGGCAGCTCTTAGAAGCATTTCACCCTCCCAGCCATGATCTTTCCTGCATAAGGTTCCTCTTTTTCTTTTTCTAATTCCAGGAAGCAAATATGTTTTTAAAAAACATGTGGCAGAGCAGAAAAAAGAAAACAGATGAGGTATATAGGTTGGGCTTGTTAAATTACCTTTTATTGAGCTCTTGTGTACATGCACAATAGGTGTTCTGTTAGAAAGTCACCCAACTTCTCCTGTCGACCTAAGACACCTTGCTGCCTGAAGCAAAAAAAAATTAAATGGCTCCCCTTCCCGCTTCAGATGCAGAAGCATACAGGAGTGGTCGCTAGATCTTGTCACATTGCACATGATGGGAAGGGGTGATTAAATTAAAAATATTTTTTTTAAGTAGACCAACTCCCTGAATTTCTCAGCTAGGGAAATTATAGCCCGAAAAAGTAACTTTTCCATGCTATGGTGTGATGGACTAGTGTTGTAGTTTAGGACGGCCAAGAATGTTTTATAATCTCAAAATGTTCTGTTCTATAACAGACGGAAAACAATGAGGCGGTCAAGAGATGCAATGGCCAAGTATTTACAGCTGCCCACCCCAAAAAATCTGCCACGTGAATAACAGACGCAATGAGGCGGTCAAGAGATGCAATGGCCAAGTATTTACAGCTGCCCACCCCAAAAAATCTGCCACGTGAGCCATTGTTCTCTTATTTATTTATTTCCATTCCTATACCACCCCAGTAGTGTTGTAACTTTCCAAATGGTTCAATTAAACCATGATTAACTTTTCAAATGGTTCAATTAAACCATGATGTACTCGTGGTAGGACCGCTCTGTGAAGTCAACAGGCACGATTCGCCTGAAACAAATCCCATTTTCAGTTTCTTGAATTTCAGCGAATGTCTTCAGTAGGTGCTTAAATCACATCTCTCCCCCTCTTCCTCCATCAGTCAGTGTGATTTAATAGTATTCTGCATTGCAATGGACTGTACAGTGGTGCCTCGCTTAAGAATTGCCTCGTTAAACAACGAAACTGTTTCACAACGACGTTTTTGCGATCGCTTTTGGGATCGTAAAACGATGGTCTAAATAGGGTTTTTTCATTTTGTGATGATCGGTTCCCTGCTTCGGGAACCGATTCTTCTTCGCAAAACAATGTTTTTTTAACAGCTGATCAGCGGTTTCAAAATGGCCAACAGGTAATTAAAATGGCTCCCCGCTGTGTATAGGGACGGATTCTCCGCTTTACAGGCAGCGAAAATGGCCGCCCTATGGAGGATCTTCGCTGGACGGTGAGTTTTCAGCCCATTGGAACACATTGAACCGGTTTCAATGCATTTCAATGGGCTTTTTTGTTTCGCAAGACGATGTTTTCGTAAGACAGCGATTTTCACGGAATGAATTAACATCGTCTTGCGAGGCACCACTGTATCCTAGAAATACTGGCTCAAGAAACAAACTTGGTTAAACTATTCTTAATCTTTTTTTTAAAAAGGGTGGTGTCGATTTCGGTGACATGAAAATATTGTCATGTGAGGAATACTGTTTAAGATATTTGTATATTAAAAGCAACAACAAATTTTGTGATTGTGTTAAAAGCTAACACATTTCTTCCAGTTCTTGAAAGAAATCCTTGAAATTTCAATATCAGTTTAATCTTTTCAAACTTTGCACCCAGGTTTGGGAGGCAGGCAGGATTTCACTCTGGTTCTTAATTCTTATCAGTGCTTTCTTCCACTCTTCCTTTCTTAGGGAGAGATGCTCCTTGTTCACCCGTAAAGCCACAGACTTTTGCAAAGGGCTTCCAGCAAGCTTGATGAGATGAGTTTGAAGCTCTTCCCTTCCTTTGTTTTATTGGGATGATGCAGCGAGAAATGCTTTCTCATGACTTGCAGTGACAGCCAGGAAGCCAAGAGGCCTGCGCTGGAGCAGGCCTGCATGAGACTAGGCCTAGACTGACCCGGCCTGTGTTGGAACAGGCCTCAACTAGACCTGCATCGAAGTAGGCCCAGCATTGGATCAGGCCTCTACAATTCTACATTGGGTTAGCCCCGGACTGGAGTAGGCCTGGGCGAGTCCTGCACTGGTGTAAGCCAAGACTCACATACTGGCGGAGAAGATCTAGACCGAAACAGGCTTGGACCGGAATAGGCCTGGACCAAACCCGTCCTGGAGAAGGCCCATACTGGAGGAGGCCTAGACCAGACCTATATTGGAGTTGATTTGGACCAGAACTGTATTGGAGTAGGTTTAGACTGGAGCGATTCTGTAGGCCTGGGCAAATCCTGCGCTGGAGTAGATTTTGACCGTTCCTGCAGTGGAGTAGGCCCATATTAAAGCAGGCCTTGGCCTACATTGGATTAGGCCGGGCTGGAGTAGGCATAGACCAAAGTCCTACACTGGTGTAGGCCAAGGCCCAACCGGTATTAGAGCAGCCTGGACCAGACCTGCACTGGAGGAGACCCATACTGGAGGAAGCTTAGACCAGTCTTGCATTGGAGTAGGCCTAGCCCAGTCCTTCATTAGATTAGTCCTGTACTGGAGCAAGCTTGGATGGAATAAGCTTGCACCAACTCTGCGTTGGACTAGGCCTTTATTGAAGTTGTCCATAGTCGAGTACAAGACATACAGTCGAGCAGCTTGTAAATTGGAGTGAACCAGATTTGCAGAGTGGATAAAATGGATTAAAAAAATTAAAATCGTTAAAAAAAGTGATTTTTAAAATTTAAATCATGATTTAAATCAAATCCACGCTGCTTGCACTTCCCCATAGGAACCTCAGGCTCAGCCTGCCTTTCCACTGATCTGCCTTGGGATCAAGCCTGGTATGCAAAGAGTGGGCAAGAGGTGAACAGAGAAGACAACGTTTGTCGTTCTTTGGTGGTGGAGGGAGACGGAGAACAAAAATGGCCACCGAGCAGGGCGTATCCACAGCCCTCGGTCTCCGATTCCAGTCTGTGATGGAAGACGTGGTTCCACCTCCGCTAGGAAGACAGGAGCCCGGTCTGGAACGACTGGAAGGACCTTATAAAACCCACCCGGGCGACAACCCGGAGGAAGAGGAGGGCCTGCCCAGGTGTAACGGCGACCTCTTGATGAGATCCCCAGCCTTAAACTCCTCGTGGGGCCATCCGCCGCTATTGACGCCGGCCCCGTGGGACAAGGCGTCAGTAGTGCTCACGGCGTCCTCGGAGAGGATGATGTCTCCCGGCAGAAAGCCAGCGAACCAGCTTGTGCCGGGCCGTAGCGGGAAACCAGCCGAAGCCCTCTATCGGCGCTTGGACTCTGAGGGGAGCGACACAAACGTCAAGGATGCCGCTGTGGCCATGGAAACGCAGCGCCTGCACTTCCGGCAGTTCTCCTACCAGGAGACGTCAAAGCCCGGCGAAGTTTGCAGCCAGCTCTGGTACTTCTGCCACCGGTGGCTGAAACCCGAGAGGCACTCCAAGGAGCAGATCCTGGAGCTGCTGATCCTGGAGCAGTTTTTGGCTATCCTACCCCCGGAGATGCAGAGCTGGGTCAAGGGGAACTATCCACGGAGCTGTGCCCAGGCGGTGGCTTTCGCCGAGGACTTCCTACGGAGGCAAAAGGAATCTGAAAAATGGGGGGACCAGGTGAGACCGAGTTTGCCCCAGCCAGAGGCAGGAAATGTTTGTGTTCGTACAGATAGGTGGAGTGGTTAGCCGTGTTGTCTGGGGGGATTCTGGGAGCTGTAGTCCAACACAGTGACTTTCTCAGAAGCCCCGAGTCTCGTGTGCCCAACTTTGTAATCATCGAACAACTTTTCGGGACAGCATTTGGGTGATCAGATGCGCCATGCGAGTGGAGGAGGGAGGGATTGGTTTTTGCTAACCAGCTGAGCAACTAGGACATTTTTTCATCTGCTCTCTGGAGATTTGTGGACCCTGCAAAAGGAGAGGTTCAGGCTTTTGCCACAGTTCCCTGCATCCTCTTGTTGGTGAGTCTTGTTGTTATGTGTTGTCAAGTTGCCTCCGACTTGTGGTGAGCCTATAAATGAGCAATCTCCAAAATGACGTCCACAAAAGCCCTGCTCAGCTCTTGCAGACTCAAGCCTGCGGCTTCCCTTTGGGAAGTCAATCTATAGCACAGTCCATCTCGGATTTGGCCTTCCTCTTTTCCTGCTGCCGTCCACCTTTCCCACCATTTTTTTCCAAGAGAACCCTGCCTTCTCATGATGTGCTTGAAATAGAGAGCCTTGGTAGTGTAACCTTAGCTCAGAAAACAGGGGAACTACAATAGAAGAACTTTGCAGATATCTTGGACTATCAGAAAGACAAACCCACAAACAGTTGTCTGGTTCAGGCTTAATTTGATCTAGGACCTCCTTGTTGTCCATCTGTAAAGTTCTATTGTACAGTGGTGCCTTGCTTGACAACGATAATCCATTCCAGCAAAATCGCTGTAGAATGAAAGTAAAAAGTGAAAGTAAAAAGCCCATTGAAATGCACTGAAAACCGCTCAATGCGTTCCAATGGGCGAAATACCTCAGCATCCAGCGAAGATCCTCCATAGGGTGGCCATTTTCCGGTGGCTGTAAATCGAAAAATCCGCCCTAAACACAGCAGGGAGCCATTTTGAAAACATGACAATCAGCTGTTTTGATCGCCGTAAAGCAAAAAAACGGTTCCCGAAGCAGGGAACCGATCATCGTCAAGCGGATTTTCCCTATTGTGATCGCAAAAACCTCATTGTTAAGCGATTTTGTCGTGGAGCAGGGTAATCGTTAAGCGGGGCACCACTGTAGTTCCCCTGTTTTCTGAGCTAAGGTTCACCACTTTAGTTCCCCTGTTTTCTGAGCTACGGTTATGCTCTTTTGCAAATTCTTCCATTAATTTCTCAGTGGGGTTGGTTAACTTTACATTTCTTTGTCCCTTTGAATAAAATCCATTTGGTTTTCAGGTGGTTTATGAAGAGACGCCCGAGAATCGCCTTGAACGGACACCTTCAGAGCCTGAGCGGAAGGAAACTCTCGTGGAGGTCAAGCAAGAGGCCAAAGGAGTAGCCGACTGTATTGGTAGGTTTTCCTCACTTCCTGATGCTTTGACATGCCATCCAGTGAACATATATAATATCCGGTAGAACAGAAGATGCTCTCATTTCAACTCTGGCTGCTTGTCACCTTTATTTTTCAAATGCTGTAGATGTGAAAGCTTTCAGGGATGGTGGAGTTTCATCCTGCATACAGATTCTGCTTTGAAAACAGAATCAGACTGTTGTTGTTCGTTGTTTAGTCATTTAGTCGTGTCCGGCTCTTCGTGACACGACTACCATGCTAAATAAGCTGGACCCAAACCTTGTAGGGGTTTACAGTGGTGCCTCACTTAACGAGCACACCGTTTAACGACGAATCCGCATAGCGATCTAATTTTTTAGAATTCACTGGTTCTTAGCCTTTGTTACTCAGATGTTTTTGGACTGCAACTCCCAGAAGCCTTCACCATCAGCTCTGCTGGCTGGGGTTTCTGGGAGCTGCAGTTCAAAAACACCTGAGTAACAAAGGTTAAGAACCACTGTTTTAGCTCGCTAATGCGATCGCATTGCGATGTTTTAATGAGTAAAACATCGCATTGCGATGATCTGTTCCACCTTGTAGGGGTTTACAGTGGTGCCTCGCTTAACGAGCACACCGTTTAACGACGAATCCGCATAGCGATCTAATTTTTTAGAATTCACTGGTTCTTAGCCTTTGTTACTCAGATGTTTTTGGACTGCAACTCCCAGAAGCCTTCTCCATCAGCTCTGCTGGCTGGGGTTTCTGGGAGTTGCAGTTCAAAAACACCTGAGTAACAAAGGTTAAGAACCACTGTTTTAGATCACTAATGCGATCGCATTGCAATGTTTTAATGAGTAAAGCATCGCATTGGGATGATTGGTAAGCATTTCGCTTACCGATCTTCGCATTGCGATGTTTTTTTAAACAGTTGATTGGCGGTTCCAAAATGGCTGCCAGGTGCCCAAAATGGCCACCGCAACCATTTTCGCGCCCTGCCCTATGGAGGAACTTCACTGAACGGTGAGTTTGGGCCCCATAGGAACGCATTAAACGAAGTTTAATGCGTTCCTATGGTTTTTTCAATCCGTTTAGCAATGTTTTTGCATAGCGGCGATTAATCCGGAACGGATTAACGTCGCTATGCGGGGCACCACTGTATTTGTCCCAGAAACGGACTGGGGGCCATTCGGCAGTGGCAGAGAACGGTGGGACAATCAGGAGTATCTTAAGAAATTACGCTGACAGCTTGTTTCAGCCCCACGGTGCTGTTTGGAGCATCTCTGTTAGGGGAACAAGGATTTAAAAAGGTCCCAAGAGCTTATGTTAGGAAGCAGCAGACTATGGGGCTATAGGGCCAAAAATTAAACACCTTGTAGTGTAATTTTCTGTTTGCTTCCACAGGTGATGGGCAGTCCAGAGAGACAGAAGAGTCGTACCTCGAAAGTTCAGACCTGGTGGAGATCTGCAGGAAGGAAACAGGAAGCCACTCCCTCCCAGGAGTAGAGGAGGGAGAAGAAGAGCTGCCTCCAGATCAGGCTGGGTCGGAAGCGAACCTGGGAGAGGACACAGAAGAGAGGCTTGCCAGCCACGAAGACCCAAACGCCCTCGGTGAATCCTTACGGCCGCAGAATGTTCTCAAAGGCAAACAAGAGACAACGTGTCGCGTGTGTGGGAAAAGCTTCAGCCGGCGGACGGGCCTCCTGGCCCACGAGAGAGTCCACACGGGGGAGAAACCCTATAAATGCTCTCACTGCGGGAGAAGCTTCCGCTCCAAGTCCACCCTCGTCGTCCACCAGAGGACCCACACGGGCGAGAAGCCCTACCAGTGCCAGGAGTGTGGGAAGAGTTTCCCGGTGACCACCCAGCTTATTGAACACGAGAGGACCCACTCGGGGGAGAAGCCCTACAAGTGCGCCGAATGTGGGCAGACCTTCCGCCAGAGATCCCACCTCAAGAACCATCAGAAGATCCACACGGGGGTCAAGCCGTTCAAGTGCTCCTACTGTGGGAAAGGCTTCAGCATCAGCTCCGACCTCATAAGACACGAGAGGGCCCACACAGGAGAAAAACCCTTCCAGTGCCCGGATTGTGGCAAACGGTTCTGCAACAGTTCGCAAGTTATCACGCACCGGAGGGTGCACACAGGAGAGAAACCCTACAAATGCCTGGAATGTGGGAAAGGGTTCACCGTCAGCCAGCAGCTCATCCGCCATCAGACCGTCCACACGGGAGAGAAACCCTACCAGTGCCTGGAATGTGGGAAGACTTTTAGCGTCAGCACTCTCCTCGCCGGACACTTGAGAATCCACACAGGGGAGAAGCCATACGAGTGCTCGGAGTGCGGGAAATGCTTCCGACTTCGCTCGACGCTCATCACGCATTTGAAAACCCATCCGGCAAGAAAAACATAGAAACGACAGTCGTTTTCAAAAGAGTAGCCATATTAGTCTCTGCATGCTTATCAAACAAAACCAAATTGAAACAAAACAAGATGCCAAAACATTGTGGCACCTTAAAGACTGTGAGCTTTCATAAATCCAGACCACTTCCTCAGACATAAGAGTGAAACTAGAATATATGACTATCCTATTTATACATGGCCCCATGACCAGGTGGGGATAGCGGTAACGGACAAAATAATGATGGTTCGTTAGCAAAGGAATACGTTGTCTCACCAGACATTCTTTGAATTACTTGAAAATCACCCCATTAAGGGTGGAAACCAAACAAAGGCTTGAAAGAGAGACAGCTAATAATAATAATGTCTGAGGAAGTGGTCTCGATCGACTAAAAGCTCAATGAGCAATTCATCTTTAAGGTGTCACGACCTTTCTGTCTCTTATTTCTTGTCTTTGTTCTGTTTTGTTTTGTTTTGTCTGATAGAAAGAACTGGACGGCAGAAAACCCTGGGAGTGACGCAAGAAGGAACTCTTTTAATCTCATTCAAAATCAGTCAGGGCAACTTCAAATGTAGTACAGTGGTGCCTCGCTGGACGAGCAGGGCAACTTCAAAAGTAGTACAGTGGTGCCTCGCTGGACGACAATAATCCATTCCAGCAAAATCGCTGTAATAACGAAATCATCGTCAAGCGAAAGTAAAATCCGCATTAGAATGCATAAAAAACCGGTTAATGCATTCTAATGGGCGAAATACCTCATCGTCCAGAGGAATCCATCCTAAACACAGCTGGGAGCCATTTTGAAACCTGACAATCAGCTGTTTTTAGATCGTCGTAATGCGAAGAATCGGTTCCCGAAGTAGGGAACTGATTGTTGTGAAGTGAAAGTCGCCCTTTGGAACATTGTTTTGTGATCACAAAAGCGATTGCAAAAACCCCATCGTAAAGCGGATTCGTCATGGAGCGGGGTAATCATCAAGCGGGGCACCACTATTTATATATCACGTTGAAATGCTGAAAATAGTTATTTTAAGTTATCTTCCAACCCAAAATGACAACCTTGCAATGTAGTTCACGCCTCCTGTTAGAGATGAGGCAGGATGCTTGAGGCAAGAGAGAGATTAAAGGTGTCCATTTCTCTTCGCATGACGAGTTTTCTGGCTGGGAAGTCGTCCTGCCTCTCTGATTGGTTCTGAATGTTTGGTTGGTTATGGTCAGTTCTGAACTGGGAATGGGCCAAGGGTGCACCAGTAATAGGATCCCCTCTCTAGATATCATTGGGCTGCAGTTCCCAGGATCGCTCATCTTTAGCTGCCTTGGTGAGGGCAGATAAGAGTTGTACTCTCAGAACACTCAAACAGATAGAGGTTGACAGAACCGCCACGTTACTTGTTATTTGAAGAATCATGCTGTGAGGACAAGAAGAACACTGGAATACAGCAGAAATGGGATTTAAAAATAAAATAAAATTCCTGTAGTTGATTAAAACAGCGAAATTAAAAAAATTAAGACACAATAAAGCAGACAGAGGATAGCAGAAGAATATTACAATTGATGTGTTTCATTAAGTAGATTTATGGGCCATACGAGGATTTTACAAACTTCCGGTTTATCTTAATTTTCCTTTGAAGGAATTCTTCATGTTTAACATTTGGCCCTCGTTGAAGTCAAAGCTTGAAAAAAAGTACTCCTTGGTGTGTGTCAACTAACATGTGTTTGGAGAGCTATCATCCTCAAACCCACTCACCCCCTTTCTCAAGGCTTGTAATACATTACCTGCTTGAAAAGCTACCCAAACTGGAGTCTAAAAGCAGCTTGTGGCTATGAGCAGCCTTAGCCAGAATCCGTCCTAAGAGGGACTGTGAGCTCCCCTCTTTTGTCCAAATAAATATGCTCTGTGCCTCATGAGTCTTGTCGCGTTCCTGTCTTAAGACGATTTTGTATGATGAGAATGGTGGCCTTTGTGGGGCTGAGGGCCATTCCCCTGCCCCAGATTTGTTAACACCTTGAGGGCCATAGGGCGACGTGGTGGCGCTGTGGGTTAAATCGCAGAAGCCTCTGTGCTGCAAGGTCAGAAGACCAGCCGTTGTAAGATCAGATCCACGCAACGGAGTGAGCTCCCATCGCTTGTCCCAGCTCCTGCCAACCTAGCAGTTTGAAAGCATGTAAAAATACGAGTAGATAAATAGGTTCCACCACGGTGGGAAGGTAACAGTGTTCCGAGTCTAGTCGCACTGGCCACGTGATCACAGAAACTATTCGGTCAAACGCTGGCTCTACGGCTTGGAAACGGCGATGAGCACCACACCATGACTGGACTAAATGTCAAAGGTAACCTTTACCTTGAGGGCCATAGTTCCTATTTTACATATCTAATTTATAATTTAGGATCCCCTTATCCGCAGGATCAGTATCCGTGGTCAGAAGATATTAAAAGAAAAATCATCCCAACAATAATTTTTCACGATAAAGATACCAGAACTGGACACTGGAGGGAGCCAGGCACCATGTTCGTGATACTATTCGTGAGAGAAAAACAATTGCCATGATGTCATTACCAGAACTGGCCAATAGCATTCGCTACTATAATAGCGTTCAGAGTTTTTCAGCATCCGGGAGTGGGGGGCAGGGCTTGGAGCCCATCCCCTACAGATACAGGGGTTCCTTCTATATTTGTAAATTTTGCTACAGTGGGTTTTTGTTCATTGAGAAAAGGGCTTAGTTTTTTTATTGTGGTTTTTTTTTAATTAGGCAGTTTGGCTGGCTGGGTGTGCATGCATGCACACCGGGTCCTGTAAAACATTGCAAAAGTGTCCGTCATTCACACTCCTTAGAGCAGGGATCAGGGAACTTTTTTACCTTTTACCCCCCCCACCACCAAAATTTATATACGCCGACATTACCCCCTTGATTTGAAAGGAAATCATACATTATTTGAATTCAAAATCTTATTGAATCTATTCAAAATTACTTTGAAAGGTTCAACTTGGTACTTGAAAACTTCAGATTTTGGAGAAATGATGTTGCTTCATCTTGGATATGAGAGCATCAATATTGGGGCTCTGCTCATCCTCATTACCCCCAGGATTTTCATTGTTACCCCATTTGGGGTAATTTACCCCTGTTCCCTGACCACTGCCTTAGAGGGCATATTATTTAGCAATTCCTCCCTAAAAAAAATCTTGACACATTTGGGGGCGTGTATGGGACCAGGGGGCCCAATGGTGCTTGGGAAAGTCAGAAAGGGCTGTAGCTCAGCTGTAGCGTGTCTGCTTTGCCCCTCCCATCCTTGATGTTTCCCAATAGGGAATGGAAGAAAATCCTGCCCCGAAACATGGTTTTTAAAAGCTAATTTTGCTAACCCTTGGACTCTATGGTTCAAATCTCTGAAATGCTACGGGGCAACTTCTTATTTGCCATTAAATCCAAAGTAGTCAAGGATTCCATATGGGGATATATCCAAGCTCTGCATTAGAGAGAAGGGTCAGGTAACACTTGGTATACTTTTCTCACACTTTGCCTCCCTGAAAGGTACCCATGTCTGCCAAATGTGGTTTTCTATAATATGATTTTAACTTTAGTCTCAGTGCTACAGCAGCGAGGTGTTTAACTGCGTGGGTCGAAGAATCGGAATCGAGAATGTTTCCCCTGCAAACCCCATTCACCCTTATTTGCAATTCTTGTTAAGAACCGCATGGCACTGTGGTTAAACAGCGCTTTAAGGACTTCAGGGATGTATAAAAGCAGCGCACTTAATCCTAAATATTGTTATCTCAACTCAAAGGAGAGTTTGTTCCACACCCTTGAACATATTGAGTGCCCATTTGGCCCCAAACTATTCGCAATCTAAAACTGCTGCAATATGGGTCATTTTATTTTTCAAATCCTTCATTAATTATCTCCAGCACAGATTTCCCCAGACTGGAAAGATTCTTTTGGAGGTCCTAAATATATCTTAAATATTTAGTCACCTTAAATCATGTTGTCTTCAGCATGTTGGAACCATCATCCCCACTGCTTAAGCTTAACTGTGGATCCTGTACGAACAAGCTGAAAAAATACCAGTCCCACACAAGATAACTGGAAGGCCAGACACTGATTATGTCTCCACATTTTTATAACCATCTATTTACTGGTTGTTGTCATGTGCTGTTAAGTTGCATTTGATGGACGATGACCTGAATATAGTTCTCAAGGTAGGTGAGATGTTCAAGAGCAGTTTACCATTGATGCCAAAGAGGATTTGAACTCGGGTCTCCTTAGTCCCAGTCTAACAATCTACCTGCTCTGTTCTCTATGATTGTTAACTTTGCACCTGAAAAGAGAAAGGAGATTTACTTGGATTTTTAAAAGATCTTTGAAATGCTATCAATTTTTTTTTTGTCAACACTCTTAAATTTTTTAAAATTTGAAATTAAAGAATTTCAAGATCCCACTAAATATCTCTGCTTTTTACAGTGATACTTCTGAGTCAGGTAAGCAATCATAGGGTCTTTTTTTTGGTATCTTGACTGTTGCACTATTTTAAATGATGAATATATATGAAATATATGTAAAAGTTTTTTAAAAATTAAAATGTTAAGATAATGAGAACAGACTGTGTGGACTTCAGGTCCCAGAAATTCTAGATATCCTGATCAACGACAAGGGATGATTTATTTATTTATTTATTTATTATTTATACCCCGCCTATCTGGTCATTGCGACCACTCTAGGCTGCTTACAACATAAAAAACAACAAATATAAGAAAAAAGAAAAAAATATTACACAATTAAATAATTCTGCAAGATGGGAAGTTGGGAGTTATAGTGAAAAACATCTGGAGGATGAAGAATTCCCCAATGCCAAAATAAGCAATACTACTTGGGTAGAAGACAAGCGGTCTGAAGTTCCCATTTATAAAGTTTAAATTCCACTGTGTCTTTTTCTCCCTTCCTCCCCCCCCAAATCTATACAATCCCTGAATGGGTTAAATTGATAGAGGCCTTGTTTCTAGAGAGACACTGAAATAGTGTTACAGCTAATGCTGTCCCTTTCCCTTTTCCAATCCCGGAAGCTGCTAAATTTTATATCTTGCTGGGGAAAAAGGTTAGGGAGAAGTGAGTTGAAGTTGCAAAAAAAAGAAAAGGAAGGAAGAAAAGGTGGAAATGCAAATCCAGAAAGCTTGTGTGGGAGATCCTGAGAAAAAGTGCAGAGCAAGGAGAAGATGCAGGGGAAGAAGAGGGGTGGAAAGGAGAATATGTAAGCATGTGGTTTAAGAGCAGAAAAAAAGAGCATAAACACATTTCTAAGAGATGAGGTTTTGCCCCGAGGCCACTTTGATCCACCCTGGGGAGCATCTCACCAGTTGGAAGAGAATTTTCTACTGGCCTGATTCCCTAAGTACTGTACAACAGAGCATGCCTACAGGGGATCAGGTTGGTTTGCAACCTTAAAAAAATAATATTTGTCTATTGGCTCCGGCGCAGCAATTTTCCTGGCTGACTATAAAGGGGTGAAATAGATTCCAGTTTCCGACCACTTGCGGAGCTGTCCGGTGTGATCCCATCTCCCGGTGATCACACGGTGTCTGGGGGGGGATTGTGCTCCAGCTCAACCCAGATCTGTGCTCAAGCTGGACTTTTCTGGCCCAGATGTAGGGTTACAACTTTTGGGAGTCAAGAGCTGGAGCGATTCCCCAACAGAAGGAAATCAACCCTGAGTGCTCCCTGGAAGGACAGATCCTGAAGCTGAGGCTCCAATACTTTGGCCATCTCATGAGAAGAGAAAACTCCCTGGAAAAGACCCTGATGTTGGGAAAGATTGAAGGCAAGAGGAGAAGGGGACGACAGAGGATGAGATGGTTGGACAGTGTCATCGAAGCGACCAACATGAATTCGACCCAACTCTGGGAGGCAGTGGAAGATAGGAGGGCCTGGCGTGCTCTGGTCCATGGGGTCACGAAGAGACGGACACGACTAAACAACGAACAGAGATCACTCCCTGCCAAGGGACTCCTTTTGATAGGATCAGATGCATGACTTTTCAACTGTCTGATTGCAACGTAACACACCCCTCGCTTCACAGTGAGGTGGGACTGGTGCCGACTTTCTCCCATGATAGCTTAAAGAGAGCATAGCAAACCTAAGGAGATGGTATTTGTGGTGGGGAAGCATGATTAAATAAATTTGTGATGCTGTTACTGGAGGGACTGTAGCTGAAGTGAAAAAAGCCATGATTTGTGTGAGGAAGAGCTGAGGTTTAACCTGTCCTAGTACATCTAGTTCAGATAGCAGAGAAGGGGGGGGAGAATACCTCCACCCGAGACTTGCAATGCAACTTGGAAAGCTGCTTTCAAAAGTAATTGGTTTTCTAACTTTTACTGTAAGAACAACTTTTTACTGTTGGCGTCAGAAAGAAAGGTAACTAATGTTGAAAAAGAAAGGTGTCGCAACTTCCTACATCGTTTGTTATGTAACTTATCACTTTTTTGTTTCTTTTAAAGTTCCTACGGGGGGGGCATATCAAATTTTGGGAGGGGGAAGGTCCCTCAAAAGGCCCCAAGAACACTTTTTTTGGTCCCCCAAAAGAAATGAGAAAAAGGGAACTTGTGAATGTTGCTGGCTATATTTGTTAGTGGAGATGCTTAAACCCAAGTTTCTAAACTCTGACTCTATAGATCAGCACGACAAATCTGAGACATTCGTTTAATACAAAGCAGATGTTCAAATAATTTTTAAAAATCTAAATGCAGATTGAAGAGGCCACGTCAATAATCCATGTCTTTCCTCTAGGAAAAATGGTTGTTCCTTGACTGTAGGGTACAGGACAGATTCGGGACTTGATCCTCACCAGATCGGAGCCGTCCTCTGTCCTGGGAAACTGAACCTCTGATCTGAGGTACAAAATGGAGGCGAAGGTTTAGGAGCAGAGCTGGAACAAGCCACATCTTGTGTGGCCTGCCAAGAAGGAGGAAAGGACCACAGTGAAAGAAGGCCTTTGGGTCCACAGATCTGGGTTCTGTGGAAACAAGGGGATGAGCCCGGAATGCAATCAAAAGGACAGGAAGATGTGGGACAAAAGATCTGTAGGAATCTGGGAATATGTAATTTCACTTGAGAGGAAAAACAAAACAAAACCATGCCATTTCTGGCAAATCTTGATGCCAGGAAGCAGAACTGATGTATACTGGTTGCCCGTATGTACAGTGGTGCCTCGCTTAACGATTGCCTTACTTAACAAGGAAATCGCTGTACGATTAGGTTTTTGCGATCGCAAAACGATGGCTTAAATGGGGTTTTTCGTTTAACGATGATGAGTTCCCTGCTTCGGGAACCGATTCTTTGCATTACGACGAACTAAAAACAGCTTTTCAAAATGGCCACTGGCTGAAGAAAATGGCCCCCCGCTGTTTTCTAGGATGGATTCCTCGCTTTACAGGCACCGAAAATGGCCGCCATATGGAGGATCTTCGCTGGACGAGCAGGTATTCAGCCCATTGGAACGCATTGAACAGTTTTCAATGCATTTCAGTGGGTTTTTTAATTTCGTTTGACGATGTTTTCGCTCTACAGCGATTTCGCTGGAACGAATTAACATCGTCAAGCAAGGCACCACTCTATCTAGGGAGTGGGGGATTAGGGTTCTCAGTAGGTTCAGGAAATGCAAGAAGTGTACCTTAAACTCTTCCGTAACCCTAACACATTGCTGAATCTACTGGCAGCAGACAGGTGAATTCTGATGGCATTAGAAAGTATCACAGAACTCATTGCAAGGTTTTTTTAAAAATCCTAATCATCATCATCATCATGTGCTATGCAGTCAGTTCTGACTGATGGCAACCTCTTTTGGGGTTTTCCAGGTAGAGAGCACACAGAAGTGGTTAGCCCTTCCCTTCTGTGGATGCTCGGGGACTGTACAGCTTGCCCAAGGCTACACAGGCTGGCTCTGTTCTCAGGAGGCACAGTGGGGAAACGAACACTCAGCCTTTGACTCTGCACCCAGGTTCTCAGGAGGCACCGTGGGGAATCGAACACTCAGCCTTTGACTCTGCACCCAGAAGCCTAAACCACTGAGCTATTCCGCTGGCTTGTTGTTTTTTTAAGTCTTAGTATGTGACAGTTAAAGCAGATTTCTAGAAGAATTAGCAACCTCCACAGGTTCTGGGAAATACAACATCAGTTCGAGATGCCTTCCAACTCTAGAACGTTGTGCACCAACCATTGAAAACCAGCTCATTAGAAGTCTTTTTTTCCTTCTGGATGGTAGCTGGCTGAACATATCGGAAAGGAGTCCAAAGGAAGTGGAACTGTGCAAAACTGAAGGATGTTTGTGCGTCCAGATAAGAAAACTATTTTGCCGCTTTCGTCAGAGATAAAAAAGGGAAGCCGACCAGAAGAAGCGAATGTGAATAAACCCAAGGAAACCTCCAGCAGTGTAAGTGAAAACAAAAGCCAACAAGTCTCTCTCAAAGGCAGGGAGCTAAGAATTTGCCATGTCTGTGGGAAGAGTTTCAGTCGGAGCACCGGTCTGATTGCACACCAGAGAATCCACACGGGAGAGAAACCGTACGTGTGGTCCCGCTGTGGAAAATCCTTCACCCTGCGGTGATTGCGCACGAAAGGACTCACAATGGGGAGAAACCCTATCCATGTCACCAGTGTGGGAAAAGCTTCGGTGTCAGCTCACAGCTTATTCAACACAGGAGGACTCCCTTGGGGGAAAAACCCTACCCATGCGTGGAGTGTGGGCAGACTTTCCGCCAAAGCTCCCACCTTAAAAACCACCAGAGGATTCACACAGGCAATAGGCCGTTTAAGTGTTCCGACTGAGGGAAAAGCTTTGGCGTGCGCTCGGACTTGACCAGGCCTGAAATAGCACACACCAGGGATAAGCCGTATCAATGCGGTTCTGTAACAGTTCAAAGATCATTACGCATCGGAAGATCCACACAGGAGAAAAGCCTTATAAATGTTTGGAATGTAGGGAAAGTGTCACAGTGTGTCAACAACTCAGCAGGCACCAGAGAGTTCACGCGGGGGTGGGAGGACTACCCTACAAATGCCCCGAATGTGGGAAAACTTTTGGTGTCAGGACACTCCTTATGGGCCATCTGAGAATCCACACAGGAGAAAAACCATACGAGTGTTCAAAATGTGGGGAAAGCTTCCAGCTCCCCTCAAACCTGGTTGCACATCAGAAAATCCACATGGAATTTTTTTCCCCACTGGAGGGAATTTGAATTCAGCCATATATATATATCTGTTCATGTATTTATAATACAAGATAGCTCAAGCCTTACCATCCGTCTAAAACATAATGGCTAAAATCCAGTCAGTGAGTCACAACCAGAATAAGCCCATTGAATTACTGTAGTAGAATTTATGGAGCATTTAATTCATAAAATCTCCACTGATTCAATGGGTAAATTCATCAAATCCCCACTGATTCAAGTAGTAAGTTGCAGCTTATTACTGGATTACAGCCCGTGTCATAATTTAAGAACTGAACAGTAGTTTATTGTCAGTACAATCTCATGCATTAAGATATAGTTCGCCATTGTTTTTTTAATAGTGTTCATTTGATTTTTCTTGTTATATAAGAACCGAGGGAAGAGGCGTACAAAACACAACACAACGGAGATGATAATGAATCAGAAGTGTGCAGATGTGTGCCTAATTCATTACAGTTGAGGCCCTGTCGCCCTGCTTGAAGGAAGATTCTCCCGATAGTCCTTTTGACTTCTGCAGGGTGGCATGGGAAAAGGTCCTGTTGTCCTCAGGCGGCAAAAGGTCTTTGGCTCGCCCCAGTCCCCTACGCTAGTGGGGCATGTTTGGGGCAATCTTGAAGACTGCAAAAGTACAAAAGAAAGTAAGGAGGAGAAAGCCTAGGCTGGGGTGGGGGAACCCCGATAATAACTCCATGGGGACTGAGTGTGTTCAGTTGTCACAGAATGCTAAGTGACTGGTAGAACAGCTGAAGGAGAAAACTGAGTGGGAAATTGAATGGAGTACCATAGTGAGGATGCGACTGCCTGATGCAGTGGAGAAGCCTCCAGGAGCACACTGTGCTGCAACTTTCTGTTGCAGATCCTACCCAGAATAAGCAATTACAGTGGTGCCTCGCAAGACGATGTTAATTCGTTCCATGAAAAATGCTGTCTTGCAAAAACATCGTCTTGCGAAATGCGGTTCCCCATTGGAATGCACTGAAATCTATTTAATGCGTTCCAATGGGGAAAAATCGTCGTCATCTTGCGAAAATCGTCCATACAAAACATCGTCTTGCGAAGTGCAACAGCTATCACAAAAAACAATTGTCTTGCGGATTAATTGTCCTGCGAGGCAATTGTCTTGCGAGGCACCACTGTATATTCTTCTAACATGACGGAGGGAGTGAATGAGAAAGCTGAACTCCAGTATCCTATTTCCTGGGCGTCAGCCCCATTGAACTGACATTTATTTCTCAATAAGCAGAATACAGAATGCTGGCTGGATAGCTTAGGAGTTTAGGTACCTGACTGCAGAGCCAGAGGTTGGGAGTTCGATTCCCCCACTCTGCTTCTCTGAAGAGCCAGCCTGGGTGGCATTGGGCAAGCTGCACTGTCCCAGATAAACCCCCCCCCCCAGAAGAAGGGAAGGGGAAATGCTCACTTCTGAGTATTCTCTGCCTGGAAAACTGTGAAAAGGGGGGCAATAAGTCAGAACTGATTATTAAGCATGTACAGAGTTTCTACAGTGCATTGGTGCCCATGAAGACCACAGTAAGGACGCTAAAGAAAGGTTGGATTGGGTGGGAAACCTTCACCCAGCATCGCCAAATCTATTCCTCTCCTCCCCTGTTCTGACATCAGGCCTGCAACAATCGCTCAACAGGCAGACATTTATCACATTTCTCTGGTACCACAGAGATGCCAAAAATTAAATTTCAGATGCCAGATTTCTACCCGTAAACCACCCACTGCACACACAAAAAATGTGGAGGACAAAAATAGCTCTCCCCCCCTTTTTTCCCACTAGCAGTCCTGACAGAAATTGGTAGCAGACTGAAATTCAGCAGGAAAAAGTTCAATGAACAAAATAAATGCTACCTGCTGAATTTCTTTTTTTTAAAATGACCTGCTGAATTTCTGCCTGTTGAGCTGCCATTGAAATATAAAGAAGACTCAGCAAAGAGAAGAAAGTAATCTTCTGGGTGCTTCCCCCCCACATCCCTTTCACTGTATTCATCCGCTATTTTGATGCAAGGCGGCCATTTGCTGCCTGAAAATGAAGGGAAGTACTTTATATTTATTTTGAAAGCACTTTGGGCTATGTTTGTACAATTCTTGTTGTGCCTTTTGGCAGATTTAAAAAATCAGATTTTTGCCATGTTAATTGCAATATTGGTCTCTAGTGGAGGAAGCCCTATATAGAACCAAGAGAGCGATACAGGTATTATCTTTGAGCCCTGATTCTTTTATACATTGGTTGGTTATACAAAGTTGGTTTAACTTTGAAATTAAACATAACAAACAGAGAAAGGGAAGGATTTAAAAAGGAAAAGTAACTGAATGGGGGACTTTTAAAGATGTACATATCTGTAAGCTGTCTTAAGTGCAGGTTCAGTGCAAGTAGAAGGCTGAGATCCTAGGGTGGACTGATCTCCCCCCCTCCATCTTATTCAGTAATTTGTAAACACAAAGCCCCCACCCCATAAAAATCTTTTGCAGCCATAGGAATGGGGAGGGAGCATGCCAGTCTTACACCAAGCGTTGCAAGAAAGCCATGCCAGCATTCCTTGCCCACGGGGTCCAAACGTGCATCTCTTGAGTGGGGGGGAACTAGATCACACGTGGGCAACTTTGGGGGAGCAGTTTTCTGGCCCCAGGACCGTCTGGATGCTGCCCAATGCCAAAAAAAAATCCCCCACAAAGAAATCCCAGGGGGGAAAAAATAAAACGAGAAGTGTCTTGAAGTCAACTTCCAGTTTGAGAGGGGGAAAAGGGCATATTTTGGAGGTCGTAAAATGTTTTGGTGCATTCCAGAAAACTATTTAAAAGGTGAATGGCCGATCCTGGAGGCTTCCATAGACTGGAATTTACCATATTTATTTATTTATTTATTTATTTATTTATTTATTTATTTATTTATTTATTTATTTATTTACTTACTTACTTACTTACTTACTTACTTACTTACTTATTACTTATCTATCTATCTATCTATCTATCTATCTAACTATCTATCTATCTAACTATCTATCTATTTATTTATTTATTTATTTGCTGGAAAATAAACAGGTTAGAGAAGGGCTGAGGGACAAGTTTTGCCCATCCTTAGAGTAGACTTTTAAGTCCCAATGTTTGCTCAGGATGACAGTCTTAAAGATGTCATCTTAGCATCTTGAGAGTGTTCGCTCATGGGTAAATCCTGCTAAACAGTGCTACTCCATCAATTTAACGTTCTTAGGACAAGTTAAGTATTCTTGGCCTTTGGTAGCAAATAGGAGAGGGTGCAATTAGAGCTATGTTGTTGGTAAGTTGTGTCCGACTCTTCGTGACCCCATGGACCAGAGCACGCCAGGCCCTCCTATCTTCCACTGCCTCCCGGAGTTGGGGCAAGTTCATGCTGGTTGCTTCGATGACACTGTCCAGCCATCTCGTCCTCTGTCGTCCCCTTCTCTTTCCTTCACACTTTCCGAACATCAGGGTCTTTTCCAGGGAGTCTTCTCTTCTCATGAGATGGCCAAAGTATTGGCCAAAGATGGCCAAAGCCAGGCTGAGAGAGGGTACCCCGGTCTGAAACGACACAGTGGATTTAGTGCAGGGGTCTCAAACATGCGGCCCGGGGGCCATTTGTGGCCCGCCGGACGATAGTTTCTGGCCCCCGTCTTGGCTGCCCCACGAAGCGCCCACGTGTCCTCTGCTATCAAGAGTTAAAAAAAAAAAGCCTCGCCTCGCTCACTGGCTCTCTCCCAAGGCAGCGCCTCTTGCACCCTCCATCTTGAACTACAGCCTGCCAGCCAGCCCGCCTGTCTCCCAGCTAAGGAAACTCCTGGGCGGCTTCCTCAGGCTCTTGCTCCACTTGGCAGAAAATCTGATGTGGCCCAGCCTCACCCAGACTCGGCCTCCAGTGGCCCCCAGGTAAATTGAGTTTGGGACCCCTGATTTAGTGGTTCCATGCAGACTGAATCTACTGCATCTACTGAGTCCCTGGCCAGAAGTCTACCCACTACATCACACTGTCAAGAAGAACGGAGAAGCTGTGGTAAAACATGGAGTGAATGTCAGCGAAAGAAAGCATTTGTTCCATGTCAGACCAGAGCTTCCGTAGGTACAAACAGTAAAGGCCAGCCTCCTTTCCATGTCAAGATCCACTGCCAGGCTATTTAGGGATATGAAGCCCTTCAAGGACCTCAACCCATCCATACCTGATGGTTCTTAACTTTTTTTGACACTCCAGATCAGTGGCCTGAGGGCAGCTGCCTCAATCTGCCTAATAGCAGGGCCAACCATATTTTATTTTTTAATAGATTGTTATGCATTCCTGCTTTGATTGGATTGTTTGTACTACTTGTGTTTTCAATTTTCTTTTGTGTTTCCCATTTCTCAAGAGTGGCATTTTTTTAAAGTGTATGATTATTGATCTTTGCTTTCCTATTGCCTGTTGATGGTGTAAGATGCCTCTTATTGTTTGTAAGTTATTGTCTTTCAATTATGTTAACCACCAAAAAAAAACTAAGTTTATTGATCTTTGCTTTCCTATTACCTGATGATGGTGTAAAGATGCCTCTTTAACTTATTGTTTGTAGTTATTGTCTTTCAATTATGTTAACCACCATTGTATACTCAAAAGTTTTCAACTTTAAATATTGTCTATCATTGCTGTAAACTGCCCTGGGTCCTTTTCAAAGAGAAAGGGGGGGGAAGATATTTTAAATGAATAAATATTTCATAATCTTCTCCCTCAAGACTGCAGGTTACAGTGGAAAATCAGAGAAGAAAAAACTTAAAATAAAGGCAACACAATCTTTGATGTCAGTGGCCTCTCAGGTGCCTCTTTTTTAACATCCTATTGACAAAACATTTTAAAAAGAGAGGGAAAATAAAGGGCCAAATATGATGGCCTCTTAAAGACTAACAAGGTTTGTTTCACCATTGATTTTCACAGATCAAAATCCACATCCTAAAACCCAAGTTTGCAAATGATGGTTTGTTTGTTTGTTTGTTTACAGCCTCTGGCTCATGCCTGCCTTGTCCTGCTTCTGCCTTTGCCCAGGCAAAAACACAGGTCATCCAAGCAGGCAGAAATTTAACGGGGGTGGTTTTTCTCTCCCAAACCAGGAAGGGGAGGAAAACTTAGCTTCCTATAAAAAGCTATTTTTTAAAAAGAGAGATAATTTTGCAGCCCTGAACTCCGAAAAAGATGTTTCTTGATTCTCCTGCAAGGACTACTCCCCCCCCACCGCCGTCCCCAAGGACCACCTGCTTCTTTTGTTCTCCCAACGTGGGATCAAGGATCAGTGTCAAGATTTTCACTCTCCTGGATCTGGTGCTTCTTTTCTTTTAATTTTAGATTTTTTAAACTTCTGTACATGTGCTTTTCCCTTCCACTCTTTTTTTTCCCCACAACCAGCTTGGCGGGAGAGGAAGCATGTTTTGAAATCTCCCTGCATCGCCTCCCACCCACCCTCCATTGAAAAAGGTATTGTCTGCCTTGTTAAAGCCCTCCCTTAAACCTCTCTCTCCTTCCGCCTTGGACTCTCTCTTTTTAAAAAAAAAAAATTAAATAAATATAGATAGATAGATAGATGGATGGATGGAGACTTGGGTCCGGCCTCTTACCTATTAACTCTCTCCTATCCCCATCCCTCCCCCGGGTTCTTTTTAAATTCAAAACAATCGCAAACCAGAACAAATCAGCCACTGAATCTGGATGATGATGATTTTGCAATTGCAAACCAGATCGTAGAAATACGTAAGTTATTGTTGTTGTTTTCTTATTACGGGCACCTCTTGCCATTTGGTCTATATAAAGGCATACATATCTTTTATAAGAATATATTTTATACATATTATATACGTACTATGTTGCATGGGATATACATTCCGTTTTATGTGGGTTCCCCCCCTCTCTTTTTTTTTTGCATCCATAGGCTGTAATGATCTATTCTTTTATTAGGAGGCTGAAGGCGCTGAACGGGTTAAACCGATAGAGCGCTGGTTTTCCCAGAGAGGACGAGAAACTTGAGCTGGAGGAGGCTCTTAATACCCAAGGCCCTCCCCCCCCCCACTTTGGAGAGGAGAGAAAGAGATCGAGGAAGATCGAGAGTTTTAATTTTAATTTTTTTAAAAAATTTAACTTGATTTTTTGGGCAACCCAAGCTGCAAAGATCCCGAAGCGTGCAATGCCCAGGAGGATGCATGGTGGGTAAAGCAGGGGGGGTTGTTTCTGTGGCTACCATGTCTCTTCTTGTTTTTTCCCCAGTCTCACAGCTAAGAAAAATTAGTGTATCGAAGCAGACAATGTAAGTGGGTGGATGGGTGGGGCAGTCACAGGGTAATTGGCAAACCTTTGGTCTTAAGGGCAGGGAATAACAATTCCAATCGTATTGCAATAAATAGTGCCTGAGACTGTACCGTCCCCCAAGGACTTTTGAAACCCGAGTCTTGGTACAGACATCTACCATCAAGTTTTGGACTCGTGCCTGCAATAAAAAAAAAGAGTTTTTTTAAATCCAGTTTTTTTTCCTCCTCCTTTCCTTGATTTGCTTCCCTTTGGGTTCTTCTTGCCTTACTGAGTCGCCACCCAGGAAGAAGAATCCTTGCAGGTTTTTTGTGCCTTAGAAAATAAGAGGAAAGCAATTGGGTAGGAAAGAAACAAAAACTTTGCAGGAATTAGCTGTACAAAGGCACCCATCCGTTTTCTCTGTGTGTACATTTCCAAAGGGCTTTTGGTTTTTTGTGCCCACAGGTATGCAAAATACATCTTAAATGAGTGGAACTGGGCAGTGGGTGTCTCCTCGGAAGTCAGCCCTGTTGGATTGAGGGGTGCTGACGCCTAGATACAGGGTGCCTCCTTCTTGCAGCGTAGAAGAGCCAAAAAAATGAGCTAAATCTTCCTTTTGGGGGAAGTACAGTATTAGGGTGTCAATCTATACCAGTTTACCTAAAGGTCAAGCCCTAATGAACCCAGTGGAACTTACTTCTGACTAGGAAGAAGGATATGAGTGAAATGTTGGTTTTTGTTTGAAAATTGGGCTGGGAGAATTAGGAACCTCATAAGAGCCCCCGCTGGATCAGGTCGAGGACCCATCTGGTCCAGCTTCCTGGATCTTACGGGGGAGGGCCCACAAGATGCCTCTGGGAGTACAGGAGACAACTGGATACCTGTCTCCCCGCTCCCCTGCCTCTGGCATTTGGTGGTCCCTTCCTTTTAAGCCTGGAGATTGTACATCCCAGTCATCATGGCTTGTCACCTGTGATGGACTTTTTCTCCAGGAATCTGCCCAATCCCCTTTTGAAGGCATCTAGGCCAGATGCCATCACCACATCCTGTGGCAAGGAGTCCCACAGACTAACAAACCACTGGGTCAAGAACTATTTTCTATGTTCTCACTCTCCCAACGCTCCATTGGAGTGGATGTCCCCTGGTTCTGGTACTGCATGAGAGAGAGAAAGAGTTTCCCTCTATCCACTTGATCCATCTCCTATACTTATCAATTGTGCCCCCCCCCAGGCGCCTTTTCTCTAGACTCGGGGCCCCAAACGCTGTAGCCTTTCCTCATCAGTGAGGTGCCCCAGCCCAGTCACCCTTTTGAGTCGCTCTCTTCTGCACCTTTTCCAGTTCCACAATATCTTTTTTGAGGTGCAGCAACCAGAACTGTACGCAATACTCCAGTTGTGGTCTTACCAGCATTTTGTACAATGCCGTTATCATGTTGGCTGTTTTATTTTCCATCCCCTTTTTAATGA